>VUQJ01000217.1:0-16242 GCA_015108635.1 Andinoacara biseriatus
AGGAATTCTGACAAAATGCAAGCATTGATTGTGCAAGAATGGACTGCTATCAGTCAGGATTTGGTCCAGAAGTTGATTGAGAGCATGCCAGGGAGAATTGCAGAGGTCCTGAAGAACAGGGGTCAACACTGCAAATATTGACTTGCTGCATTAACTCATTCTAACTGTCAATAAAAGCTTTTGTTACTCATAATATGATTGCAATTGTATTTCTGTATGTGATGAAAACATCTGACATACACACATGAAAACCAGAGGGCAGCAGATCATGTGAAAATATAATATTTGTGTCATTCTCAAAACTTTTGGCCATGACTGTACACAAACATGGGTGGGGGATGTCTTCTTTTTCCCAGCAAGGGATGTAAACAGCAGCAGAGGCAGCAGCAGCTTCAGAAGCTAAGTCTCCAGTTGGACCCTTAAAAGGATTTAAAGAACTTCAAAATGCATCTTTGCCTCCATGAAATAGAGCTTGTCAGTGTCTCACAACATGGCACCCACCCCCCACTGTTGGCTGTCAATACTATGCACAGTCACCAACACACACACATATTTAGAGAGATCTGCAGGAGCATGGCAGTGCAAGTGAAAAGCAGGATTTGGGAGAAGGACACAGTAAGGCAAATACTGCTGTAAATAGCTAATGGCTTCTTTGAAGTATTTCTCTACATGCATTTGTATGACATGAACTGGCCACAGGCATACACTAATATGTGTTTATTTGTATTTGTTTATTAGCATTGTGTCAATTTCATGATCATAAACAAGCCTCTGTGAGTGACATTTACCCTTGAAAAATGAATATATTTTGATATTTTTGTACATGAGCAGAGTTTATGAACTAGAATGATTTAGTTTGAATGATATAGAAACTGTTGTGACACAAATTCATAGCACAGCACAAAGAGTGAGTTGAGTTTTTGTGGCTAAAATCTGCGCAAACCTTTGCCTCTTTGCACATTTATCAGATCAGCATTAGCATTAATTGATCGTGTTTCCGTCCTGGCCCTGGGCAGGTACGAGCGATTGCCAACTCCATTGCTTCTGGCATTAGACCCCTACTCTGACTCAACACTGCCAGGACAAACCTCATTGCAAATAAGGCTCTCTATGGGAAACAGTGATATAGTCTAAACAGGCTTTTTCTTCCCAAGACAGAATGTGCAAAAGGTGCAACTGAGCTGCACAGATAACCTGTTTGGCTGTTGCTCACCATAAAGCCAAAACAACTAGCTAAATTACTAGAATTACTGATTACCTACTTGTTAATTTAGAGATACATAAATGTTGACTCCAAAATATTTTGAAAACATGCTTTTCTTGCACTTAAAGTTGAATCTGTTAAACTTGTATCTTCATGTTCCTGTTCAGGTTTAGCTGAACATGACTTAGCCGAGAATGAGCTTAATCGGTCTGTGTTTAGGTCTCGTGTGTCCATATTTCATCTTGACTGCTTGAAATAGTTGCTACCTAATGTCCTAGCACTAATGTCCTAGTTCATTAACATTTTTTAAAAAATGTTTGTAAGGGAGTATAATACTTAATGAACATAAAACCATAACATATGTACACAAACCAGAAAAACTTTTTTGGCTTCCATTTATTTAGTTCACTTTAAAAATGGCATAGGCTGTAAAAGGTAGGATATTTCCTTTATATAGCACTGAATTAGTCAGCCTTGGAAAACATAAGGAAAACCTTGCTATACCTTTGCACAGGGATCCCCTTTTGCCTTCTCAAGCTAACAGAGCAGAGGTCTATTAGACTGAGATCTGGTGACTTGTGGAGGCCATTTGAGTGCCGTAAACTCATTGTCATGTTCAAGAAAGCAAGTTTGAGATGATTTGATCTTTGTGACATGGCACGTCGTCCCGGGTGCGCTGTGGTCATAAAGGAATGGACATGGTCAGCAACAATACTTCAGTAGGTGGTGATGTCTAAACACCACCATCTACCTCAGTCAGTTAGCCCTAAGGGGCCAAAAATGTACCAAGAAAACATCCCACACACCATTACACACCCACCAGTTTGAACTGTTGATACAGGGCAGGATGGATCCATGCTTTCATGTAGTTACGCTAAATTCTGACCCTACAAAATATTGCAGCTGAAATCAAGACTTATCTGGCAAGGAAATGTTTTTCAAATCTTCTATTGTCCAATTTTGGTGAGTCCCTGTGACTCAGTTTCCCACTCGTAGCTGAAAGGAGTGATAGCTGGTACGGTCTTCTGCTGTTTAAACACACCTGCTTTAAGGTTCAAGGTGTTATGCACAGATGCACTTTTGCACACCTTGGCTGTTAACAAGTGATTATTTCAATTACTGTTGCTTTCCTATTGGCTTGAAGTAGTCTGGTCATTCTCCTCTGACCTCTGGCATCAACAAGGCATTTTCACCCAGAGAACTGCTGCTCACTGGATTTTCTCCTTTTTGGCCCATTCTCTGTAAAACCCAGAGATGGTTGTGAAAATTCCCTCAACTTACCAGTTCCTGAAATACTCAGACCAGTAGTCTGGCACCAACAACCATGCTACATTCAAAGTCACTTAAATTATCACTTAAATTTCTTCCTCATGCTGATGCTGAGTTTGAATTTCAGCAGGTGGTCTTGGTCATGTCTGCATGCCTAAATGCGTTGAGTTGCTGAATGGTCCATTAGATATTTGCTTTAACAGGATGAACATGTGTACCTAACAAAATGGCATGTGTGGCATGTGTTTAAATATCACGCTTCCGAAGGCAGTTGATTCTCAGTCATGTAGACATCCAAAGTCTCAATAAACAGATGGACTAAAGCCTCAGGTTGCAATAACAAGTTTAACCAAACTGCTAAAGACTTAAACTAAATACATTTTTTGTATCCTTTCATCTTCGTTTACGTTAATACTTTTTTTTTCTCCACGCTCAGCTTTAGTTTTCAGTTTAGATTTAGTTAACTATAATAACTGTGCAAGAAAACTCAGCTGAGAGTTTCCTGCACTCTCGAGCGGTGCAGCAAATCTCGATCTGATTGGCTGAGAAGAAACACCATCTCTGAGTAAAGCGAGGGATGCCAGAGTGCTCCGGCAGCGCGTGGACAGATGCAGACGGAGAGGAGACGGTGGCGAAACCAGCCACACATCTGCGATAGTGATGCTGTGCGGTTAGTTAATAGCCTTCAAACTTTGAGGCACTATTTTATGTATCTCCTTACATTTCAAGTTAAGTGTGATGTTTTGGCTGCGCGCTGTAAATTCGCTCTCAGCACCAACAGTGACACATCCTCTCAGGAGTGATGGGTTCTAAGTTGACCAGACAAAGAAGTCTCGATTTTGATAGCAAACTGACAAAGCGGGGACGCCAGAGAAATGATATTCCTGGAGAGAGCGAGAGGAGTAGCGGCAGGAGCGGCGGAGACTTCTTGTTTACCTCCTTGATGCTCAAGTCCGACAAGCTTCCAGGGATGCTGCGGAAAACCAACCACAGCCCATATTTCAGGCGGGTGGCTTGGGTCCGGGAAATCCAGAGGCTTCTCCGGGAGCAGAAGATGGAGCAAGCAGCTGAAGTGCTCAAAGTGCTGAGAAAGGCAAGGAACTGACCTTATTTTAATCATGCATGCGCTGACTGCGGGAGCTTGGTGGGGACTACTTTATTCTTACTGTACTACAAACTTTGAAATTGAAATAAGAAGTGTGACAAGTTTTCCTTTTATTAATGAGTTAAATGTTTCTTTTAAGCAACTCACCTTTTTTTAAATCATTAGGAAACTAGTTTTGCGCGAAGTAGTCTGCACATGTTTGGACTATCCACAGGTGCATTTCTAAAATTCAGTAGTTCACTTGTTCTGTGTTGCATGCACCGCTCTGTATGCTGTTTGTTTTCTGAGAATAATTCAGGTACATGCTGGTCCAAACAAACGACCTGCTTTGTCTGAAAGGGAATGGTCATAAATAATAATAGTGATAACTTTATGTGTATGGCATTTTTCAACACAAAGCTGCAAAGTGCTTCACAGTACACATCCCATCATGCAAACACAAAGTAACAGACAGGCTTACATTTGTTCATACATGTATACTTCTGTGCACCCATTTGGCATGAGTTATAGCACAAAAATATTGGTGGAAAGATTAGAGAAAACCTATAAAACCACTAGCTCTGACTGGTCATTTGAAACACACCACTGATTCAGCTGACCTGATGCGCCGAGGGAGGCTGTTCCAAAGTTGATGCACTGCGACCTCAAAAGCATTTAAAATAAAATCAAAAGGATTTAAAATTAGAGCATGCATCAGTTAAAAGATCAGAGGACCGGGAAGCTCAGCTGCTGGAATAAAGTCTCAGCAGGTCGACAGCACACGAGGACCCTGGCCATGTAGGGCTTTATATGTAATTAATAACAGTTTAAATTCATGAATTTCACTGGAAGCTGGTGAAGAGGAAGCCAGACTTGGGGTGATGTGCGAGTACAGCCCAGTTTTTGTTAGCAGCCATGCTGTTGTATTCTGAACTAGCTGAAGATGAGCTAAGTGGGACTGAGAGATACGTGATACATGAGAGATGGGCGAAAATTAAAGGTTGTACTAAAAGTTCCAAATTATGGATGCCAGCCTAGGTTTGATTTTGATTGCAGTATTTTTTTTTTGATGAATTAAATCAGACTGTGTGAGCTTAGAGATATGAGAGTCAAAATTTAACTGCTGGTAAAATATAATACCAGATGGTAAAGCCAGGCTCCATACAGTAAGATTAGCGCTTTAATATGACAAACTACGGGATTCAGGTTGGCTTTGTTTACCAGTCAAGTTTATAGACTCTACTAAGGCTTTTCAGGCCAATGTTTAATATATAACCTAAATGAATAGGACGCCATATCTGTTCACTGTTTTATTTGCTAAAAAGGTTGAAGGAGCAGTTTATTCAAAACTTTGCTGAGGGTCTGATACCACCGTTAAAAATAGCTGTAATCAGTCCCTGATCAAAACACCTTTCTTTCCACCGTTTCATAGCTCCAAAATCATATGCAGTTGTAGGGAAGGGAAGGCTTTTTTGTCTCATCTGTTATATTACCTTCTCTGGTTTAATCCTCACTCTACGAAGATGTATACAAGCTAGAGAAATAAGAAAAAATAAATATTTTTTCACACTTAGCTCGAGCTTTCTGCTGCCTTCTGCTAGCTGTGCATTGATCAAAGGGAACAGTTTTGAAGTTCAGACAAAAGCAGTTTTGATCAAGAGGGCCTCCTGTCATGAAAAGCCCCTGCCCATCTGTAGGGTGCCATAGAATAAATTATACAGATGTGTGCAGATTAAAGCAGGAAGCTAGGAAGCTCTGAAAAGTCTGAATTGAAGACAGATTCATGGGTAACCTTCTTCTGAAACTGAAAGCAGAGCGCAAAATAGAGTGAATTGTTAAGCTTCATACACTATTTGCATGAAGCAGGAGGGATGTGACTCATGCATAGCTTCCTTTAAGACTTCAAAGTGCCTATGTTTATTAAAGCAGTCCTTGAGTCAGTCATATCTTTATTTTTTTAGAGGATTTTCAAGATCGACATGCAGATGTGTTGATCGTGAGCAGGGGTTGCTTTCTCCATAGCTCGGCATTTAAACTGCTCACGAAGCACGAATACTCTCTCCATCACTCAGTGAGGTGAAGCCAGAGCACTGCTACGTTGTTGGGGCTGAAGCCAAGTGTCTGACTAATAATACTTCAAGACTGGGAAGGAAAAAAAGGAAAAACTGGCAGTTGATCTCCTGTTGTTGTTCTCTAGCAGTAAAGCAGCTTTTCCTCTCAGGGACGGATGGTTTTGGAGATAATCACCTTGAAGTGATGGATGCTGGAACAAGCGCCTCTCACATCGAGGAAGTCATTTCAAAGAGGAGCCAATAACACTGGCCCCAACGTGATATCGCCATGGCAGATCTGCCTTCTGGGCCATTAAGTTAATTAGTTTAGGTCTTCTAGATATTTATAAGTAAACAAAGAATCATCAAATACTCATATCAATTACCAATGTGTAGCAATGGAGAAAATACTAATTAAACTACTCTACTTTGTATGTGACCTATTCAAAGATTAAGATTAGCTGCCACAACACATATTTTATTCAGTGGTGTTTTTTAAAGATATACTTACATATATACTCATATCAGTAATAAATAAAATAATATTTTAATCAATAATAAAAAAAATAATGTATCTTATAATACATTTTATTATTGAACACGTGGACATGTAACGTAAATGTAAAAATGGAGTCTCAATAATTTAAAAGATATTTTTTTAGTCTGGAGTTTTTTGCTCTATTAAAAAAAAGTCCTCAGTAAAGCTAGGACATCTTACTATTCATCACTGATTGAATCAAATAAAAACAACCCCAGGTTACGTTTCAGCACCATAGCCAGACAAAGAGTCAGAGCTCGGTTGAGTCGAGTATTCCTGTAACCTTAAATCGCAATGACTTCATGAAAATCTTCACAAATAAAATTTGTGAGGAAAAAATTATTCGTAACATCTCGCTGACATATCATTATGCACAGCTACTTTCAATACTAATGATATTTATGTAGACTCTCTTCAATTGATCTTTCTGAATTAACTTCAATGATTATTTCCTCCAAACCATCAACATGTCTATTAACCCTCATTCCTACAAGACAGCTCAAAGACGTTCTACCATTAATTAATGCTTCAGTCTTACATGTGATAAATCAATCTTTATTAATGTGTTATGTACCACAGGCCATTACTATTACTTAAAAAGCCATCACTTGACCTGTCTTAGCTAATTATAGGCCAATCTCCAAACTTCCTTTTCATGAAAGAGTAGTTGTAAAACAGCTAACTGATCATCTGCAGATGAATGGTTTATTTGAAGAGTCACGTCAGTCATGTTTCAGAATTCATCACAGTTAATAGATGCCATAGGTATTAAAGATACAGCGTTGCAGTGGTTTGAATCATATTTATCTAATAGACTCCAATTTGCACATGTAAATAGGGAGTCTTCTTCACATACTAAGGTTAATTATGGAGTTCCACTGGCTTCTGTGCTAGGACCAATTGTATTTACATTATACATGCTTTCCTTAGTCAGTTTTATTAGAAAGGATTGTATAAATTTTCATTGTTATGCAGATGATACCCAGATTTATCTATCTATGAAAGCAGATGACACACAAATTATTTACCTGTAGGAATGTCTTAAAGACATAAACACCTAAATGACCTCTAATTTCCCACTTCTAAAGTCAGATAAAACTGAAGTTATTGTACTCAGCCCTGCAAATCTTAGAAACATGGTTTCTAACCAGATACTTATTCTGAATGGCATTACCTTGGCCTCCAGTCATTTAATCAATTTGCAGATGTCCAACACCGCTGGCTGAACTGCAGCTCCAAACCATGATAGCTCCTTCACTGTGTTTTACAGATGGCTCTAGACACTTGCTATTTTATCTTCATACAAACTGACAATGATTTGAATTTGATATTTTACTCCATCACTCCATCTGACCTTTAGCCACTGATTTTCAGTCCAATTCTTGTGTAATTTGGCATACCTCAGCCTTTTCTCCCTGTTTCCCTTCCTTAAGAATGCCTTCTTGACAGCCACCCTTCCACAAAGACCATTTCTGATGAGGCTTCAGTGAACAGTAGATGGATCAGCTGAAGGGCCAGCTGCATCTCTCAGGTCCTGTCAGGGATACTGTTCATCTGCTGTAGATAGTTTTTTAGGCCTACCACTGCTTCTTTTGTTCTCCGCTTTTCCATTTTCCTTGGATTTTCTTAAGGACACACTGCACACCACATTCAGATATGCCAAGTTTTTGGCTCTTTGGGAATCACCTTGTTGGTGTAAGGTTCTTTATATCTGTCAAGTGGTGTTATCTTTGATATGAAAAGGGAACACATTATGTGTTTTTGCAACAGGCTACTGGTAACAAAGTGCCTAAAGATACAATCTGAAAGTGTTTCTTTAAGCTGTGTGTCATGTGCAGACACAACACTGGCTCATATGTCGAGTTAGATGCCTTTTTATGCTTTAATAATTCATAGGGCAGCATTAAGAGGGTTAGCAAAAAAAACAACCCTCTGAAAATGGTCAGATGGACTGAAAATGAGTGAAAATCTATCATTTTACATTTGTAGAGGATTTGCCAATACTTTTCAATGGATGAAATTAACAGACGGAAATGATTTCTACATCTCCTTTATTAGACTGGGATAGCTCTGAGCACAGTGAGCAACATTAAATTTTTAAATGTATCATAAGTTTCAGAGCTCTAATGTGCAGCTGTCATGTTAGAAATAAACAGCAGCACCAAGAGCCCACAGAGCGATAAAATAAATATTACTATTTATATCTATTAATATTAAAAAAAAAATTTCTGCTTGGTTTGCTTGTGATGATCATGAATTCCCAAGATGAACTATTTTCTGCAGTATTACTTTCTTGTCTTATTTGCAGCACCAGTGTTGCAGTGCCATACTTTATAATCTTTCTAGAATCTCAAACGTAGCTTGACTTTGTCTAAAAGTAAATACACCAGCGAGAATCCTTAAAAGCTTATTTGCCAATTAACATGTTTTACTAATTTTGCTGTTTTGTGTGGGTTACAACTTCCTGCAGTTTCAGGTGACTAACATGACTCAAGAAGTTTGGTTTTTATACACAGGATAATTAACAAACTAGTTTCAGAAACACTTCTAGCCAGGCTAGCACCTTCCCAACTGTTATCTGGATGCTATGCTAAGCTAATGACTGGGTACTGTAAAATATTGACTAGTAAGTATCTTGCCACTTGTCATTGAGTTAATAACTATATTTCCCAAAATGTTATAACCAAAGTGCCAAAGTGCTGTTGAGACCCGCTCAATATTTGTCTTCACAGCTTTACTTTTTCTTATTACAGCTGTGATATTTTGACTTTAGTCCCATCAGCCAAAAAAAAAAAGAAAAAGTAAATAAAACCGAAGTTGGAATGTTCTTCTCCTGACAGCTGTGGCATGTTTCTTCCTCCATAAAATGGTGGGACTGGATTTGTTGCACTCTGCAATATATTTAATTGGATTCTAATGAACCGCATGTGTGGGATGATGTTCTGCGGTTCGGAGCTCATCTCTTGATTCAGACTTTTTGTGACAAAGCACACGTCAGATTAGATATGCAGCTTTCACAGGGGACATTTGTTGTGGGATCTGACGGCACACAGGCGTATGCACAGGCATCCACTCAGAGAAAAATAGTAAAAAAAAATTAGGAATCAGTCGGATTAATCCACGGGATCAGATCTTTTTTGCGTAGTTAAAACGTCTTTCGATTTAAATGTGAACGCTCCACATGAAAAAATATATATATCTGCTGCTGCTGCAGCTGCACTATAGTTAACATGCATCAGAATCATAATGTGCAAAATCCTCTATGCTTCGACTTTTGGACACATGTGGAACCTTCTGTCTCCAATTAATGAGGTTCACTGACGGGAGGGGTGGTCTGGAGGATAGCCCAGCATCAGGGAATCCCACTGATATCTGCTGTAATAAATCAACTCAAAAGCTGGAGGAGGAGAAAATGCTGATGGGAGATTTCCTCTTTGCTTCCACTGTGCCCCACAGTGTTATGGCTGTCAGCACATATAGAGCATGTCATACACAGCTTCAACCTCCAGCCTGCAATTTGAAAAGCTTTTCAGTTCATATAGAGCTGACAGTATTTATTTTTAAGCTCCACAGCCTCTTGTTGTATCCTTACATAAAACTGCCATCACTGTAAACTGTAAGAGGAGGATGAGCCAGTGAAACATCTTTTTCTATTATTTTCATGCAATCAAAAAAGATTGCCGGTAATCTGTTGATATGTATGAGTGAGGAAACTAATTTGTCTTGAATTGGAAAAAAGACAGTGATGCCTTCTGCTCATTAAAGACCAGTTTTCCTTTGGCTTTCCTTCCTTTTACTCCTAACCTTTAATCTTCTGATTATTTGGTCTCATCCGCTCTATTCATGTCTTCCCTGCTGTTTGTTGTTTCTTTTTTTAATCTGGTTTGTTGTGTGTTTAAGTGCGTGCGTGTCAGCGTCTTCACTGAAAGGTGGTTGACGCTGCATGCTGCTGGGGTTATTCAGTCTATCTGAAAACATTAGACCTCAAGCACTGGCTGTTAATGACACATCAGTACATCAAGACATAGCTTCAATATAGATTATTTACATTGTCACCGCAAATGAAAATAAAAGATGATAAAAAAATATATATATATATCATCAGCCCCCGCTGGGGATGTGACCTGTTTCGTGGTTTTATTAAAATGTTCTGCACATCACACAGTCTTGTAGTTAGATTGAATCAAAGAGCATTATCCTCACATGGTTTAGAGGTCTCATATTATTCTCATTTTAACTGGTTAATGTAAGTGTCATGACTCTAATGTGTCTTTCAAGGTCCAGCTCCAAATGTCATGCTAATTGTTCAGTTTACCATGCCCGCGTTCAGCCCCGATAAAACCTGGGAAGTGTCGCTGCCGTGGCTGAAGATCCACTGTGTTTAAAGAGTGGGATTTATACGCATGCCATTTATGATTGGGTAACATGCTTGTGCATCAGCCTGTTGAGAGGTAATGCAGCTCAAAGTCTGTTCCTCACATCATTTTATACAGTTTCACGGAAACATACCAAACTGAGCATACCACCAGTTTTACCCATGTTCCAACAGGGCTGTGTCTGCAGCTTTTGCCTTGTTTAATCTAATAATTCTGGCCTAATAACCAGGCAAAATAAATGTATGCACTGTAACTGCAGGTTGCACCACTACAGTTAACAGAACCTTGGAGTTCACTTGTACGTGTTTTGATCAGATTAAGACCCACATGAGATTTCTGCAGAAGTTGCTACATCACAAACAATATTGTCAGATATGGTGGTTTTATCACTAGCTTTTCATTCCTCAGATGCATAGAGAGCATGAAGACTCTTGTGTTCACTTGTGCAGGCAGCAACAGTTAGAGTTAGCAGTCTGACAGGTTTCCCTCTGCAACTGAAAAAAGGTTGCATGGTGGATCCCGTTGCACATTGTTACATGTAAGTCTACTGACACTAAGAAGGCACGTCTTCTGAAATTTTTAAGCTCCACGGCTGCTTGTTGCATACTTACATAAAATTGCCATCACTGTAAACTGTAAGAGGAGGATTGTCCAGTGAAACATGGTTTTCTGTTCTTTTCATGCTGTAAAAAAAATCCCAGTAATCTTCTAATATGTATTGGTAGAGAAATTCTTGTCAACTTGTCTTGAATTAGGAAAACATAGTGACTGTGTGCATTTTTCCCTAGATTAAGCATTTTTAACATTTGCAGAAGACAGAAGAGGAAGCAGAAGTTTTATTTTCTTCACCACAGTGTTGTTATATATAATATAACAATGGTGCTCCCCATTCCACAAAATCTGCTCATGAACAGCTTGAGCAACATGACAAACAGGGACTGATCTAGCCTGCAAACTGCCTGGCTATCAATCCAAATGAGCATCTGCAGGATGCATTGAAAAAAGCCCAATCAGCAGAGGCCCCAACTGGTAACGATCAGCTTGCCAGTGTCTGAGTGGCAGACACCACAGGATACTCCAAGAAGTTCTTTGTTCTAGCTCCGATGAGTATACACACTGCCCTGCCAGAAAAAAAAAGTCACCACCTGGATTTAACTAAGCGAATAGATCTACCTGAATATACTGTTTGAATTTATTTGAGAAGTTCTCTGATCTACACAGGGTCAAAAGTGTAGGGTCTATACAGGCTCACATATATTCATTGGTCACACTGGATAAATGTTCCTTAGCAAGTTGCATCTTGACCAGATGCTTTTGGCAGTCATTAACAAGCATTGGGAAGGTGTTTTGTCTGGATATTTGACCACTCTTCTTGGTAGAATTGATGGAGCTCATTTAACTTGGTTGGTTTTCTGGCACAGACCAGACTTGTAGGCGTAGTCCACAAATTTTCAATAGGGTTGAGGTTGGGACTTTAGAAAAGCCATTATAGAACCTTAATGTAAGCCTGCTTTATCCATTCTATTCCACTGGATTTAAACACCTAGTTGTGTCCAAGTTTCAACTATGTAACTGTTGCTTTGCAAAACAGCCCCAAAGCATGATGCTGCCACCACCATGCTTGACAGTTCGTATCGTGTTCTTAGGTTTGAAAGCCTCAAATTAATTGCTCCAAACATACCTCTTGTGGTTGTGTCCAAATAGCTCAATCATTGTCTCATCTGACCATAAAACATTTTTCCAGAAGGCATTTGGCTCGTGTCCAGCTTCAATCAAGCGGGAAGGTGTCAATTTTGGAATAGGGGCCTCTTTCTTGGTTGGTACCCTCTCTGTCTATGGTAATATAAAATCTGCTTCACTGTTGACAGCAATGCTGCTGTTCCAGCAGTTTCCAGTTCATGGCAGGCTTGAACCTTGGTGGGTCCTGAGTTGTTCCTGAACACCCAAACCAATTTTGTCTCTTCTAAAGTCTGGGTCTTTGGCACAGTTGTAAGACATCTGAATAATACATCTCACGTACCATTGTTTGAATTGATGATCTTGGAATCTGCAGTTGTTAAGAAATGGTGCCAAGAGACCTTCAAAATCTTCTACTTCACCTTCTTAGATATCCATTGTTTTTTGAGTGCTGTCAAACAAATCCTGTTTATGCTGGCCAAGAGAAGCTACCAGCTGTAGTTAATCATCATTACTAATGAGAAGTTAAGAGGCCTTGGCCCTGTCAAGTTAAAAGATATTGGAGAACCTTCAGCACAACTTAATAAGTTAAATTAATGTCTGTATATATTTGAGCCTTTATATATAGTTTTGACTCTGTGTGGATGAGAGAAAAAATAAAATAAACTCAAAGTTGTGCATTGAAGTCAAAGATGTATGCTGCACAATCATTCCACCCTGGAAAAAGCACAGTTCAAAGAAACCATTAAAAGCCCCAAATTACCATAACATTCATGTCCATCATGAATGTGAATAAACTTTTGACCACCATATATATTCTGAAACAAAACTCTGATGTGAAACACTTATCAGCTCACCTTGTGATGAGGAGGCATGATGAAAGGGAATAATGAGCATAGCTGAAAACACCAAAAGTCTATTTTCAGTTAACTAGGTATGAAATGTCAGTGTGATATTCAAAGTGTGGTTCAGAGGTGGCTGTTCTGAATCAAGTGAAATTCTTGAATTTCTATAACATGTGTTTGAAAGGGTTAACAGAATCACTCACATCCCTTTTCTTTTTCTCCTTTAGGATTTGGGACTTCAGGGAACGTCACTCAATGACATTTTGTACAAAAATGCAGCTTTTCTAAACCTGGTGGACCCCATTTCTCATGAATTGCTGCTCAGTCTCGCCCGGGACCTGCAGTGTCCAAAAAGGGTATGAATAAAACAGTTTTCACTGCTCCATTTATTCATAGTAAACATTCAAAGCAGCTGTTTGTTTAAAACACAACAGACTCTGACATCAATAAAAAGGACAAGCACCACATTTCATACAGGGGCTATACACAACATGTCCACATTTATTAGGCACGCTTCACTGCTTGTGTCACATTCATTGTCATGCTATTGTAATAACGCCGAACTGTCAGTTTGTTTTGTACAAACACAAACACAGAAGCCGGGAAAAATGTAAAATATTGTACGCGCTGACTCATTAGTGTGAGAGGTTAGGGATGAATAGTAGGGCCGAGGAGAGTCAGGGTATTCTCTTCATTGTTTCTCCTGTGCTCGGCAAGTGGGAAGCAGCTGTGCACCGGTACTTGCAGGTATATTAAATTACCTGCTTTTGGTTGGTTGGTTTATACTGGAAAGCATGGGCAGGTGCCAGGCACCTAGTAGGCCGAGGTCAACAGGGCCGATGACCACAGTGAATGACTCCGAGGCTTATGAGGGATCATTGCTCTGGCACTAAGACTGAGGGCAATTTGAGGGCTTGCTGATCGCTTGGAACTGGGAAGTCTGGGAAAGAGGAAAGAGAGTGTTGTTCTGCCCTAAAAATCAAAGCCACTTTTTTTTTTGGGGGGGGGGGGTAAAAAAGGGACTGGCCCTTTAAGAAATAAATCGTGCTTTGTATAAAACTGGGAGGCAGCTCGTTTACTTGCAGCACAGCATACAAATCAGACATGTTGAAATTCAAAGTACATTTTAATCTTAGGTAAGAGGCAGAAGACATTACAGAATCTACTCAGAGTGGCTGTAAAACACGAACCCAGAAGCTATTATGGTTACAGTTATAAAAGAAGGGCTGCCACAGGAAAAAAGAAAAGTCCTTGCGCTGTAGTTATTACTTACTGAGTTCAGATGATAATCACCTGTTAGAAACTCTAATCTTATCTTTGTTTACTTCAACAAGGAATGCCCTGGAGGTAGGGAAGAAAAGTGAGGAGCTGGCAGCAATGTTCTCCTGACTGGCTGGCGACCCGTGGCAGGATACTGTGTTAAACGTGACGAGGATGTAGAGAGGCAGTGTGGTGGATTTAGGGCCCTGCAGGTGCTTCTCTGGCCAGTATTTTCTGCCACACTTAGATTTATTTAGGCTGAGCATTCAAGGGCATCCTGTGGGTTAAAACATGCATCATTTGCCTGTGTCTTGTTTTAACGCAGACCTGTTATTAATGCTTAGCTATGGTTATAGAGTTACAGTACTGCAGTTAACTGACTCTCTGATTCCTCCAGGCCATGCATTTTTCTAAGAATACTTTTGCGCTTTAAATCAGTATGCACTGCTTAACGCTGTGCTCATTCATCCACGTGGCTGAAACAGCAGCACTAAATGTTTTGAAGCATGAGACATGTTTGTTTGTCACCCAAGAAAAGAAGAGGCAGCAGGAATGGTTAATCGCCTTAAGGTAAATTGGCCCTGTCTTTTTTTCTCTCTCGCCACATTGCCTCTTTCTTGTTGTCGTGTTGTACCATTAATTAGATTTAGCCTGCTCAGCGCAACCCATTCTACTGTTTGACAGAGGAGGGAGAGCGAAGAAAAAGAATGCAAAGAGGTGTTGGAAAGACAGGGAGGATGAGGAAGGCAAAAAGGAAGCTGAATTAATGATTCATGCGGAAAATGAAGCGAGACAAGAAAGAAATCCTTTGTCAATGTCTGAAATTCAGCAGTTTCTCTAGTAGTTTTATTTCAACAGGAATAAAGGAAGGAAGCATTTATAAATTACCAACTTTATTGATCTCTCATTTTGAAAATAGATCTAATATCATAGGGTTTGCTCAGTTCCCTGTTTCAGCTGCACTCATCCACAAGCAACAGTTTGTACATTTGCAGTTTGCTTTTTGACCCTCATTCGCCCTTTTTGTGTGTGGCAGGAGACTGACTCCCTCAAGTCCACTAACAAGATATGTCGCCAGCTGATTTACCACCTGACCCCTCATTCCAAGTGGACAAGACAGAGCGTGCCCAGGAGAAAGTCTCAGGCCTGGTGAGTGTCTCTTTTTATTGCTGCCTGAAACTGTGCCATCAGACAGCAAATATCCTCACCATATGTCTCAATGTGACTCACAATCCTCCAGAGACTCGATGAAATAAAGGAGGTTTGGTACAACTTCTGTGTCTAGGAATATGTGCCTTGACCATTTGCTAAGCCCTGACACTCCTAGCTAATGCTGCTACTGTATGTCTGCTGAGCACACAGAAAATATCCAGCTTAAAATGAGAACAGTGCAGATTTATACTCCATTTAAATCCCTGGCAACCACAAGTCACTAAGGAAAAATGTGTAGTCCCTAAAAGGTTGGCAGGTGGTTGCTGGAGATTGCAAGGATTTGGGGTTGTCATGGGTTCTGTCATGCATCGGCTGTGTGGCAGGCAGGAATGAGGACCTCAATGTAGGACACTGGGCACGGACGTGAACATAAATAGTTTTATTACTGGAAGACAGAACAGGAACAAAAGCAGGAGTCGGGCACAGGAGCACACAGCGGGAGGAAAATACTGAAGACGACGCGACAAGGGCTAAACACAGACTGGGCAGTTAAATACACACACTGAGGAATTAGGGAACAGGCAACAGGTGGGGGCAAGGCTGAACATAATTAACCAGACGAGACAAGGGGAAGCAAAACTAAATACAAGGCACAAGGAACACAAGATCGTCAAAGTAAAACAGGAAATAACCACGTAGGAACACAGGGAGATAAACACAGGGAATGCAACCGAAACAGATTATAACATAAAACACTGGCCACCGGCCAAGGACCATGACAGGTTC
>VUQJ01000223.1:0-20606 GCA_015108635.1 Andinoacara biseriatus
CAGGAAGGCTGTCTGAGGTCTACTCTGAATCACAGCTTCAAAGTCTCTTCACTGAAGTTGTTGATTCTTTTAGCTTTATTTTGGGTCTGCACTAACTTCTGAAATATCTTTCTTGTGTCTGATGCTGAAAGTCGCTGCTGAAATCCCAAAAGCTGCAGTTTGTCTAATGGCCACTTGAGGCTAGCTAGCTGTGCAAGACCACCACTGTTAGCTCCCTACTTGGCTGCACAAGTCACTGAAATTCACAACTCAACTGTATATGTTGCTGCCTTTTGGAGAATTTAACTGGAATTATTTGACCCATAATATGGCCTACTATGTGATAATTTTTTTCTGTGTGGAACTTTAGTATTTTATTATTAGCCCGAACAGTAGTTCTAATCTGTGTCTATGCACTGCACCCATATATTTTAGCCAGTAGCATTCACTGGGCAAGCAAAGGAAGCAGTGTCTGAAATAGGCATCAGTTAAAAACAAATTGAAAGCAATATCTCTCCTTCCATCTCAAACAGTGTTCTGTTACACAATCTTCTCTCACTGCCTGTTAGCAACATCCATTAAATTGATCACACCTTTTGCCCACAAGCTGGACTCTGCTTGCCCCTGATTCCACTGGAATCAGTCCATTATATACGTTGTTTACATGGATTTGTCTGTGTCCTGCTAACAAATGAACTGGGAAAGCTGAGAGGTCAGCAGCTTTTTCTGGTTGTTTGCACATGGGAATTGTGCACAAACCTCTGGTCTTTGACTGGGAACTGATGAGAGACTAGAGTGCTGGACAAGCTGCAGGTGACTCTGCTTTCCCTTAGTTATGTTCTGCATGTTTTTGGAAACAGACTTAGATTAGCATGTAAACAAAGTGATTTATCACCTTAACACTGTGGCTCCGAAACTGTGGTCTGCGCCCCCTGGGGGGATGTGAGGGTACTGCAGGGGGCCCACAGTAATAACCAAAATTGGAATTTCAGTTTCATTTTGTTTTTTTTAGTTTAGAGGTAGTTAGAGAGGCAGGAAGTATACAGGGAAGACGTGGACAAATTGGTGACAGGCTTGGTCTCTTACCTGCACCGCCTGCACTGCAGCGCAGCATAACTGTGTGGTCGCCTGCTCCACCAGTGAGCTACCCGGGGGCCCCATTTTCTGATTTTTAAGTGGGCTGCAGCACTCTTGACTCTGGGAACCATTGCCTTAACAGACATCGTTCTTCTTACTAACCACTATACGTGATGTAGAGGGGCTGGAGTTTAGTATGGCAGCATTTTTTTATTGTACACTTTAATGTATTAGCAAAGAAAGCCTTGATGATGGAATGGGGGGATACTCCTGTCGTGTCCGTGTGGCATAGTTGCCACCATGGGTTATCCTCAGTAATGCAATTAACACCTCAGATGCAGAGTCACATTAGTTTATTGTTAAATAATAAACACAGTTGATGTGTGAGCTGATGCCACTGGCTCTGAGGAACCAACTATTTATGGCTTTCTGGCCTTTTTGCACTCTGTCCTGTTGCACTTCCAGGTTTGTTTTTTTTACTCCTCTCCTGTGGCCCCACACCTACTTTATAGGGAGCGAAATTAACTATTACCAGACCCGGTGTGCCACACTCCCCAGCTGGCACTGCTTCCTAACCCCACTTCCTTAGCTCCACCTGCCCGTCCTGAAAACTATGCCCCACCACCAGTCTGGTTTAATAAAAGAGTTCCATTTAATAGGTGCAGGCTCCACCATCACTTTCAGCATCTCAGAGAAAACATCGGATTGAATGAATGTACTAAGTTTAACCAGCTGTTTTACTAATGCACCCCACCTTCAGCTTTCATCATCATCTCTGCCGGCCTTTCTGTAAAAGTCACCACAGACCACCAAGTTTAGGAGTGGAAATTGATCACAAAGTTTGCTAGCATTAGCAGATAACTTAGCCGGCATTCCTGGCATCAAAGAAAAACAACATGACAGCATCATAGTGACCAAATGTTATTTTTGAGGCTTCAAAATGCAGCGTCCAGAAATCAATAGGTGATGCTGACCATGTATGTACTGTCTGTAGTTCAGCTACTGTTGCTGGATTTTGCTTTTTGTTTGTCTTCCATTTGTTGGTGGTGTCACCGTCTAGCTCAGTAATGAAATTTTTTATTTATATTTAACTGAAATTTACCAATTTATTAACCAATTTATTAATCTATTAAGTGGAAAAGCCACAATTAAATTTATGCAACGTGTTCATCAGGGTTGCAGTGTGTTGAATGAGTCAGATGAGTGTTTGAGTGTTTGGTTTATGGTGTTGTGTAGAGCTCCCAGCTGCACTAATTAACTCTGCCTGCAGGAACCTGCAAGACAACATAAAAGGACAAACAAGGGAAAACATACAGCAGGCCCAACCAAGGAAGAGGTCCATCACACTGGGCAGAGTGAATAAAAAACTGTATAAATCAAAAACCAAAGAAGTTGTGAGATCCATTTTTTTAAATATATTCATAAAGCTGCGAGCCAAACTTTAGATTGCTCCACAATGACACACAACAGTTGGTGGTACTAATGGGAGGACAGATTCAACACATTGAGAGGTCAGCGGTTCACAGATTTCTCTGTCTTCCAACTTCCGAGAAGGCACAACGGGTCAGTAGAGTTACTACAGAGGTAGAGATCGATACCCTTACCACGCAGGAGCATGTTTGCTCATGTCTGCACCAGCTCCGGGGTGAACAATAGAGCATTCAGTTCACCTCTGCTGATCCAAGTTGACATTTAGTTGAGAGGAGTCTGTGGACAGAGAAAGGCAAGAGGCGCTCATTGATACAGCAGAAGGATGATGTTGAGGTTCTTCCACTTTCTTTGCAAGGTCATGTGAAATCCTTTCCTCCCTTTGTTCTTCCAGCGTTGTTACCCCGTTTGCCCTGTTCGCCTTTGAGCCTGTTTTTGATTGTTTTAGCACATTAGGCAGACTAAACCATGTCCCTGTAACCCATTTTAACATTTATATAACAGTCGTTTCCGTAGTCTTCACTTTTCAACAATAACATGTTGCAAAGGCTCAATAATGCTCTTTAATCCTCCATAATACAGCATAACTGCTTCTTTAACTGCCTTAACCCTACTTAGATTATCTCACCTCTGTTATACAGGATCTTATGTGTGAAGAGTATCTGCCACCTCTCTCATTCACGAATATCTACGCACACACAGACAGCATGAGAGTTTGGGGTTTCAAGATGTTTAAACATTTAACTTCTGTCCACTTAACTTTTGCTGAACTTTCTAACAAATAAACACATCCTTCCTGCATGCTTGCTGTGTGTTTTGATTTTATGTGTACCGGTGTGTATTCATGATAGTGTATTTGAGTGCAATGAGGCCCTCTGGCAGCTGCCAAACCCACAGAATCGCTGGTCCCGTGATTCAGAGTACTGGCTGATATTAAGAGGATCAGAATGTGGGTCTGGACTTACACAACAGCAGTATTATACAAATAACGCATTTAATACAAAGGCCTAAACAGTACCACTCTGTGTGGCGTGATCCTTGCCCTTCCTCGCTCTATTCCTCATTCATGCGCAGGTCTTACAGGTTGTTTTTTTCTCCACGTCATCCATGAGGCAGCTCAAACTCAAAAATAATTAGCTCAAAATCCAATGACCTGGTTTCAGGTCAGGCAAGCCATTGTGCCCAGGACATTACATATATTACACTTTGCTTGTTGTTGTACATGCTAAAGTCTATTAAGCAACATCCAATGAAAGTAAACCTAACTTAGTAAATTGCAAATAATCAAACACAAATATTTTAACTGATGCTACTGCAACAATAAACCAAAAGTATGAACAGTCAAAGATAAAATATTTATTTTTATGGCAAGCATGGGGTGTATCTGCTCCAATAAAAAGGTAACCTCACACGCACTGAAAGTGTTGTTCTCTGCACTCCAGGGTGTATCAGTACATTGTGACATCACTGTCAGGTGTGGGTACAGGTACAACTGAGCACAAAGGGCAATAAAATACCATCCATCCATTTTGCTCTTCCAATTCAGTGTCACAGGGCGCTGACGCTTATCCCAGCAGTCATAGGCCAAGAAGCAGGGTGCACCCTGGTCAGGTCACCAGTCTAACACGGGGGGGGGTGCCCAGAGGAAACTCGTGCAGACGCAGTGACAACATGCAAATTCCACCCAGAAGGGCTCCAGCCTGGATTCAAACGCAGGACTTTTTTAACCAAAGCACCGTTGTGCCGACCCAGTGCAGTACTACTAATTTTTTAAATGTTTTGTCATGCTGTCCGTTTTTGTTGTTATTTGTGTTGTATCCTGTTTTATACCCAGATAAATGGGAAGATTGTGTCAGGAAGAGCAATCAGCGTAAATTTTTTTTCCCAAATCAAAAAATGCTGATCCATCTGATGTGGCAGCCTCTTATAAACTATCTACTTCTAATCAGCAGGTATCTGTGTCCCACTCCCCATAAAGCTAGCTAGCATTAGTTCATAAGTTAGCTCTCCAGCCTTTCTTTTAAATCCACTCCTGGTTCCATAAATCCAAGATGGTGGTGGCCAAAATCAAGACCTCATAAAATAAGGTATGTTGACACTGACATGGCCCTTTAATAATCCCTGTGGGCATATTATTTTCTTCCCGTGTTTTCTGTGCTTCCTTGTCTTCATGATCACGTTTACTTAATCATCCACAGTAAAATAAAAAAAAAATGTGACTGTAGCTTCCAGGTAGGAAAAACAAAGCTAATGCAGGAGTGCTTCAAACCTGCATTGCATCATACTGTAAGACCACCAGATGAAGATAGTTGTGGTAGCAAAAAGACTTCTGGTCCTGTTGTGGTCATGTGCACTTCCAGAGTTGTTCATCATATTGGACTTGATACAATCTCTTGTCACTTGGGGAAAAAAAGGTATATCTTCAGCTCAGATCTAAAAACAGCCACAGTTGATGCTTCTCTGAGATCAATTCCAAAGTCTTGGTGCAACAACTGCCAAGAGTTTTAACTGGGATTTGATCAAAAGTGACTGAGGAGCACTAGCAATTCCGTGGATTTTGTAATACACAGAGACAGTGCAAGGCTGCTAACACTGGAGTAATGTAATCTCTCTTTTTTTGTCCCGGTCAATAATCTGGTTACAGCATTTTGGGTTAATTGTATACGAGCAGGAGATGATTAACTCCAGTGAACAGTGCATTGCAGTAGTGCAGATACTTATTCTGGGGAAAAGACACCAAAAAGGATTTCTTAATCAGATTTGACTGGAAATTTTGTACATGTAGTTCAAAGTTATGGTTCTCTCACTATTATCTTAGAGCCTTCAAAATAATGGATCCCTATTTTAATGGTCCAAAGTATAAGTTTGAAGTCTGTTATTTCACAGGCTTCAGGTGGACAAGGGGAAAAAAAGCATTAAAAATGTATCTCCTTGAAAAACTGCAATGACACGCCCTCCAAACTGTGTCTTATTTATCTCTGAGGGACAGTTAAACATAGACTGAGCAGCACAGAATAAATGTTTACTGTAAATTGATTCAAATGCACATTCAAAGCTGCACATTAGTGAGTAAATAAATCATAAATAGTGATGCACAAACTGTATTGAGAAAGAAAAGAAGCAATGAAAAGCACACAGAAAAGTGTGTTTGGTCCTAAAGATCTTGCTCATAGTGTGTGACAAGAGCCCTGATAGGATGGCCAGTGATCATGTGGGTCATTTAGTTCAGCATATTGCACAATGGGGCTTTTGTGCAACAGTGGCCTGACAGTTTGATTGCTACATGCACTCATCTGTTTCTGTCTGAAAGACGAGCCACCAGATGGAGAAATGAAAAATGTTTTCATGGCAGTGCTTAAGGAGGGAGGACCACAGAGGCCAGTGAGCCACTTCTATCAAACATAACGGAGATGAATTCTGGCTGCTTCTTGACATTTTGTTCAAACCCAATTCTTGGTATGTGGAGGTCTATCGACTCAGACCCTTCCTCCCTCTTCGCTGTCAGAGCTGCTAAATTGATTCCGTGGAAAACAAGTTCTTTACTCGATACAAGAGGACAGAAATTGACGCTTTGAGATCAGTGGAGCTTGTTTTCAAACTCAGAAGAAGGCAACTGACACAAAACTACAGCCAGACGTGTTGAAAGTGCCCGACTCGAAGGTCACAGCTAAGGTTTGTGTCATTTGAGACAAGACATCTAGAATGACTGACGTTTAAAAAAAATCGCTCTGGGTGTGTGACAGCAGTTCAGACTGTAGTGATGGAATTAGGAATTTCCTGGAAACCAGATGTGGGGTCACTACAGTCATAAAAATTAAGTAAAGTAGTCAGAATGGAAAAGCAGATATGCTGAGAGCTTTTTACTCATATTTGACAAAATGCTGCTTTTGGTATTTTAAAGCGCAAAATCCTGATAGAAAAAAAGCCCCACAAGTATTAGGTCAGTTATTTGGAAACCCTCTATCTAAATGATTCAGTGGTCACAAGGACATAAAATCTATGTGCATGGAACAAATAAAACTTGCTTAAAAAAATCTGGCAACATCACCTCAAAATAATCTAATAATCTCCTGCTACACATGTTCAGAGTTACAGTACACATACGTTACACTATTTCTGATAGTGACGTGATAAGCGTCCCCGGATCCTCATAGCACACTAAACAAATGCCATGATAACTCAAGCTATGAATAAGATACATGAATTAAACAATAAATACAATTGCCGTCATTATTATATATGCCAGCCGCTACATAACTGAAACTGCTGTGACCTTTTAATGAGTACGTGCATCAGCGCAACAAAACGTATGGCTCATATGTTTCCCAGTTTGGCTTCTGATTGTTTTTTTGCAGGCAGGCGAGTGACTTCCACCATCTTTGGCATTATGCAGCCGGTCAACACTAGTTCATGTTTGGATGGGCAGCCAACATAATTAGGTGGGCAAGTTGAGGTTAGTAGCCTGCAGGTTGCTAGTTTGAGTTCCTGTTCACTGTGGGCAGTGGGAGACTTTAGCGATGGACTGTAGACTTTCCACCCAGTCACTAACCTCAAAAAATGTTCAGTCATGGGTACAAGACCCCATGATTGGATGAGCTGAGTCAGACTCATGCCTGTACCTAGAACTGGCCTGGGTTATGCATTTCTATTTAGGGTTCTTTGAGTGCCATATTTCTGTCTTATAATGGCTACTTTGTTCTCTAACAACTTTAAATTATTAATATACATCGAAGCTACAGCTCCGCTACAACGATCCAAAATCTGCCTGAAGGTTTTCACATTTTTCACACATTGTCTTGCAATAGAAAGGAAAGTCCAGGTGTGGCTAATAGCATGAACAAAAGCTCATTTCCCCACAGACACTGAGCAAACAGGGGAAGACACTTGACCGTGCTCTTCCTCAGCCTTTTTCTTTGCGCCACCACCTCTGCTCTAGCTCCAGCCATGTAAATGTAGTTGTAAGAGGAATGAGAGGCTTTACAGGTGACAGGCACAAGGAGCAATCAGACACACTCATCGGGGCCACAAAAATTCATATGATGCAAACGTCAAGGCACGTGAAGCTACAAGCAAACACACTCACAGTGTTGCACGATGCATAATGTCAAACAAACTGAAAATATAACGGCTTCAAATTCAAATGGGGAAAGATCCCCGTAGGTTTAGATGAATTCTCAGTTACACTGGCACCCTTAGTTATGTTTCACCTGTTTAGACTGAAATAGGCCACTACTTGACTATTCACCAACTGCATAATTCACCAGTACCCTGCTTTTCCCCCCTCATCTCTGATGCGTAGCCAGTCATAATACTTCCTGTTTTGCTGGGTTATCCAATAAATAGCAGTCACTGAATATGCTTAATATTATCTGAGAACCCAACAAATAAAAATCATCATAATAATAATAATAATCTTGTTCATGCCTCAAGTTTGCCACAGGGTTACAATAGGTCAGATTTTCTGAATGGGTGTTTGTTCTGCAAATGCTGAATTGTGAGCTGCCCTCCATCTTTCACGCAGTGTGTTTCACACTGTTAGTTCCTGTTAGTTAGGTGAAGATTAAAATGATGGTGAAACAGTGCAGTTTGCTTAATCTCATTTCAGAAAGATGTAGTGAGGAGGTTTTAATAGTTCAGATCCGAAAGAACACTGGCTCATGTCAGTTTATGAGAGCCGCTGCTGCTTGTTTGCCTCAGTCACCTTTAGTGACAGTGCACTAACACAGCCCTCCAGCAGCACACACGTTTCCATTAGTGTGGAAGATGCAGAACGTGCAGTGTTTGTGCAGCAGCTGAAGAGAAAGGTCACAGTCCACAGGGCCTTGTTGAGATGCTCAGTGCTACAGTGACATTCTTTTCAAAATGAATCATGTCTTACAGCCCTTTGTCACCTCATGACACCTATAACAAGTTCGACTACTGAAAGGAAATAAGCAGTTTGAATAGAGTTTCTGTGGGGCATATAAATTGCTTTTACACCAACTTTGCTGTCTTACTCTTTTTCTCATTTTCTCTTTCTATGAGTGTTCTGTGCTTATGGCTGCTTTTCATTGCCACAGGGTATGTATATTAAAACTTGTAGTGGAGTACTAAGGGTGCCAGGTTGCCCTGATGGTAAACAACGGTGGCTGGGGCTTTATTTAATAGCACGCTTCTGTTTCAGTGTGCCGTAAATTATCAAATAAAGCATATGACACATTTTAAGTGAACAAAGTTTTGGCTGCAGACTCCACAGGACAACATTCAGGCTCTAAAGGGACCTGAGAAGTAGCTACTATGTGAATCGCTGTGGTTTGATTTCACTTTATGGTGCTGTTTCCTTCTAATGAGCAACAAATGAGCCTACAAAAACATGAAACTATACGGCCTAAGTATATTAAATCACATTTTGAATTTCCTGCCACTACATATGGTTTTTAATAGATCATAAATGACTTGTACAGCTGCTAAATGTTTTACTTTTAGTGTACTGTAAATTAGTGAATCCATGTAGAGTCTACATGGTATTTACTCCTCTGTGAGCTAAAACAACAGCGATATGTAGTTACATTTCTAGAGAATTGCACATCAGGTTGTGGCATACAGAGAAGCATAAATCGCCAGTAAGCCTGGTGCATTCAGCAAATATAGTTTCAGTTGATTATTTTGCTCAACCGGATGCTTCTCCTTTCCAGGCCCCGTGTTAGCCCCTGAAACAAGCCACCTCCAGGTGGTTGTGCACATCTAAATGGTCAGCTTCATGAACCAAAATAAACCCTCTTCAATAATAATATCTTATTAGTATCTATTTTTGACTTAATTGTTACATCCTACTTGTGATTTAAATTGTTTTAGCACTGGACTGCCTCACTAACCCTCTTGACATTGAGCTGCACACATACTAATGAACTGCACTTGAATGATCGTGTGCACTCAGCTAAAAAAAACAAAAGATATACACAAAGACAGCAACATGCATTGAACTGATTGCACTAACCATTTGTTACATTTGGGTTAATTTTTCACTTTCTGAAATATACCTTGGCAAAGGACTTCTAAATAATGAAACTCCAAATTAAATCCTGATGCCGGATATTTTTGATTAACGGTGTCTCTGGGAACTGTTCAGCCTGATGACAGAAGAGTGAAAGCTATAACGTTAAGTTTTAAAGTGGCTGGGTGTCCTGAAATTGCTGTTTCTTAGTTATTGTGTTATTATTAAGTAATAGTGTTATTGCAGATGATAGGGAGATGATGGCAGTAAAACAGTTTATCTACAAGCTGAAGACAGAAGTAACCAACATCATTTCTCATTTACTGAAACTTCATCAAGAACACTTGTTGCCATATTTTAAAGCAAGGTGTAGCCCCAGAGCATCATTTTTCCCATGCACTGGGATACCCTTTTAACACTGGTTTCTAGCTCCAGGGGGAAAATGAAGCAGGTGACGGTGGTCAACAGTACAATCACAAAACCAAGATGCTTATGTATGTCTAGAGTTTATGAAACAAACTTAAAATTGTTTCCAGCTCTGGGCATTTCAGTCTCAACAAACCCCCTTCAAAAGCAGACTTATACCTTATTAGTATCTATTTTGACATAATTGTGTTTTCTGCTTTTAGCATTGGACTGTCCCACTAACCCTCTTGAAATTGAGCTGTGCACATACTAATGAAATGCACAGCTGGTCATGTTTAGAAATTGATAAACTCAGCTGAAAAAAGCTATAGGTAAAGACAACAATGTGCACTTGTCTGACTGCATTTAATTAGCTCAGGGAAAAAAAAATAATTATGACCATTTTATTACATATTTGTCCCCTGGGATCATTTTTTCATTACTTTAAACTTATTGTTTTAATACTGCACTTGGTCAGATGACTGAAATCATGTTAGGTGTCAATCAACATTTGGCCTCTAAAGAGGATTCATATTTAAGATCCGATTTAAGTATTGTTCAAATTATGCTACAGTATAATTCTGCTCACTTCCAGCCCAGCATTAGCGAGGCTTTTCATTAAGCAACCACTGTGGCTCCTAATGTCTGAAGTATGCAGGTCAGCGTTTGACTGCAGGGAGCTGGATTAAATTGAATAATTATCAGGGTTTTGCTGGTCATAGTGATAAGATACCTCCCCCCCCCCTCCCCATTCAGAATAATGGTATTAAAAGAACAGATGTCCACTGCATTCTGCTCTCACATTATACACTGAACTAACAGTGAAACTGAACTGTATTTGGTTGCTGTTGTGTGTGTGCGTGCATGTGCGTGCACTGTGAGCGTATGTGTGTGTGTGTCTGTGTGTATTCCCATTAATGTGGTTGCATAAGTGGATCTGGCAGAGGCAGCAGGTAGAGGCTGACACTATTAAGCTGCTCTGGGACCTGGAATCAGTCCAGAACAACCAGTTCAACAACATACCAGCGATGATGTCCGAGTTTCTAGGACACGACAGCTGACATCGACAGAATTATCTGATCTGCCCAACACATGGCCTCAAAATCTAACTCACCGCATAATGTGCCGTATTTATAGAGATACGTCAATGTTGCATAAGGATTTGCACTGTAGATTAGATCTACAGTGCAAATCTTGATGCTTAAATACTGGTGGTCTTTTTCTAAGTATCCTAGCTTGTCTTATTAACTGTCCCGCCTTCTTTCTGAACAACAGTGTTTCCTTTGCTGGCTCATAGCCTCTTAAGCTGAATAGTGTTCACAGAGTCAGATTCTCTTCTCTTCTTTTCAGCCCTACCGATGGGTCAAAAATTCACGGATAAAACATTTTAATCTTTCTCTCAAATGGAGCATAATTCTTTAAAAACAAATTGCGGGTCCTCCTTTTTTTTTTCTCAAAACTGTGTCCCTTCATTAGGAAACGGCCTCAGTGGAAAGGTGGATGTCAAGAAGCCATTCTTAAGAAAGGGAAATGGGGAGAAAAGGATGAGGTATGCCAAACTATACAAAGAACTAGATTGAAAATCAGTGGCAACAGATCTTATGGAGCAATTAATACAAAATGCATTTTTTTTTTTGGTTCAAATTGTCATCATTATGTACAAAGGTCAGGACAGAGGCAAAGCCATCTGTAAAACATGCTGGAGGTTCTGGTTTGGGGGCTGCATTTCAGCCAGTGGTGTTTGGGATCCTGTCAAAATTGATGGAATGATGAGTGCAGAAAAGAGCGGCCAGATTTTGATCCACCATGCAATACCATTTGGAAAGTCTTTGATTGGTATTTCGTTTTTCAGCATGACAATGAACCCAAAGCCACTGCCAATGCAGTGAAAGCGTACCTGAATAGAAAAACATATAGTGGAACACTATCAGTCTCAGACTGGCCTCTGCAGAGCCCGGACCTCAGCATTATCGAAGCAGTGTGGGATCATCTTGACAGGGAACAGAACAAAAGGCAGCCGACATCCAAAGAAGAACTTTGAAGCCTGGAGAACTAAAGAATGACAGGAGAGTTCAGGCTGTGTTGAAGAATAAAGGTGGTCACACCGAGTATTGACTTTCAAGCCCAGAACTGTACAAACTGTTTCTATTTTATATACCTTTATTTCCTGCATGTTTGTAGATGCTTCAATTAATCACAGCACCTGTTCTCCTTTTTCTTAGCAAAATACAAAGAAATGAGGTGTAACTCAAGACTGTTGCACAGTATTGAAGACAGATAGTTTCACAAGGTGAAAATAATACCAGCTCACTGGTTACATAAGCTAAGAGATTATAAGAGAAAGAAATGCCACTCAAAGAGTGCTGAACAGAATTCAATTCAGTTCAATTTTATATTATATTAATAGCACCAAATCACAACAACAGTCACCTCAAGGTAAATAGGAGGCCCGAGGATACTGGTTGAGATACTGGTTGATGTTCTGGGGTACTTAGAAGAACTACAGAGGAAAAAAAATCTGCTGAGAAGTGAGAAGAAAGATCTCCTTTGACTGAAACAATCAACTGAAGCCAATCAAGAGCAAAGAAACTCTGCTTCTGGAACCCGAGAAGAGTGCTCCTCCCATCGAGACCTTAGAACCAGAGAAAGTTTTGTTGTAATAAAGAGACTTAAACCTTTTTCTGAAATAAACTGTTTTCACTTTTCCCACCCATCCTCTGTGCATAGTCTTACTGGCCTCAGGTGTTGCAATGAAAATTCTGCAGAGCTGTTCAGAGCCTTCGGTTATATTGCATGTCATCTCTAAGATTAGACCACCACTGTGATTCTTTTTGTTTATTTTGTTAGGTTTGTTTATTCTAAATACCCGGGTATATTTTGCAGTCACATGACCTTTGGGAAGAAAAGTCACTAGTATTTGTGCCTACAGCCGTGCGGTAGCTGCTTTCATCCAGTTGTGTGAGTCAGCAAAAGGCACACTAACAAACGTCTGGCAACAGCACAACAAAAGGAAATGCAGGTACAATTAATGTTAGCACGCATTCATGAAGTAATTAATTTCAAGTGCATGCACTTGGGCTTATTTACTCTTTTTTCTACACCCCATTTAACAGACGCTCAATAATGTCCTTAATTATAAGTATTAAAATCTGAATTTGTGTCATCACTAACAAGTGTCACGTGTAAATTGTCCATTTATAACATGTCACTAATGCATTGTAAATAAGTGTACATACCATGTACATTATTTTGTCTATTGCATAGTTGGGCCCAGGCTTACTTTGACATTTACTATGTTGTGGCATAACAAGAAGAATCGCTAAAAGGAGAAGCACCCCCAGCAGGAGAATCTGCCCTGCCAAAATGCAAAAACAAGAAAAAGAGTATGAGGTTTTGACATGACTTCAGCTTCCCAGATCCCACTCTGACAACCATCCACTGTAACACCAAAACAAAGCTGATCCACGGAGGCTCCAGCCCACAAGCCACAGGACGCAGAGGACCTGCTGCCAAAGTCCTGCTGTCACATAGCTCTGCCTGCTGCCTATTTGCATGATGTTCAACTAAAGCAAATCAGAAAGGCAAACAGAGAGCTAAACAACCATGATGGGAGATTTTTCTGCAATATACTGGAATGATGGTGCTTGATACTACAGTGACCTGCCAAGTTGGACTTCAGACTGTCCGGGAGCTCAGTTGTCCAGATCTGAGAGCAGATTCCCCAGGACACCCTCCATCATCTCATTAGGAGCATGCCCCAACATCAGGCATGCATATAAGCACAGGGGCTGTGCAAACTACTGAGTACCATTCTGAGTTGCTGCAATGAAATTGCCGCATACTTTTTTCACTTTGATTTTTGGGTTGTGTTTGAATTCAGCCCTCTGTAGGTTGATCATTTTCATTTCCATCAAATGATGTGGCATCCTTTCATTCCTCACACATTAACCACTCCATATCAGCACAGATATCCTGCATGATCTCTTTTCCCCATTGACATCTGATGTGTTTTCAAAGTGGTCCTTTAATTTATTTGAGCAGTGTACGGTTTTATGTCTGACAAACTGTGTCATCTTTGGCATCTTTCCAACTAAAGAAATAGGAACAAATGATATGTGTGTGCAGTAATGAAGTGCCTAAAAATACAATTTAAAATTTGTTCATTGCTGTATTTTATGTGTGGACACAACACTGGTTCATCTCTTGACTTATCTGTCATTATTATGCTTGAATGATTTATAGATCAGTGTTAGAAAAACAACAACAAAAAACAATGGTCAGGACTAAAAATGAATGAAAACACAGTAAATGTCCAAAGAAAGAGAACTACTGCTCAACCCATGGATGTGGCCTGACTCATGAGTGCTGAGTACCTATGTAATAATGTAGTAATGAATTCTAGTAATCCTGCACATAGGTGCTGTAAGAGTAAGTGCTGCATACTGTATTATTTCACGTCACATTATATTGTTGAAACTCTGACAGCATTTACTATAGTGAATGTTTACATTTAGAGGTCAAGATTGTGTCGTGCGTAGTGTGCTTTCAGGATGAGAGAAGAAGAAAAGAGATGTGGGGATATTTAAAAAGGCAAAGGTGAGAAAGAAGGAAGTACAGAGGTGATAATGGCATCTATGTGTGTAAATTTATTCTGTGAATATGAACACAATAGTTGCTGTGTGCTCCCCGAGTCAGCTGATGTAACATTATGGCGAGCATGAGTGACATTTCTAAAGGTGTTAGGCTTCAGTAGTTTTTATTATCTTTGGTCACAGTTGTGTACTCTTGTCTTCTACTTCTAATGTCTCTGGATTGCTTGTTATCTATCAGAGGGGCCTCAGTCTGTATGGCTGGGGGGTGGGGGTGGGGAGGACACCCTGTCTGATGTGGTCATTAGTAATACTAAGGATCCACGGGGATGGCCCTGGCTCCATTCATATTTATTCTGTACACCTCAGATTTCTAGTATAACAGTGAATGATGCCACTTGCAGAAATCATTCCTACAGTTCTTTATAAAAGTCTACAGCAGCTCTTCTTTATTTTTAATTTTTATTTAACTCCATCCATCCATCTGTCTCCAGGGAATCTCTTGAAATCTGGTACAAATGTTCATTTGAACTCAAGAATGAATTGATCACCGTGACCCCATTCGTCTTGGCCATAACCTAAAAATGGACACATCAATTAGAACAATAATTTAGCATTTATATAATAAGACAAAAATAATAAAGTCATATCAAAAATTGGCTAAAGGGCAGCTATTCAGTGACATTATAATCTGCAAAGATACCATAGAATAAGAACAGAAGGAGATCATTATCAGATTTTATATTTAGTCAGATATTGAAGCTGCAGTGCTGATATTTGACTCCCACCATTAAATTATGTCACAGTCTTGACTGCAGACAGACATTGATGCCAGCTGCATCTTAATTGCTTGAGGGATTCATACAAATGCTAATCACTAAATCTAGTTTTAAATAGTTTTAAAGCTGTACTGGCCTGTTCAATGGGTGGCAGCTTCACCTTAAGGCACTGGAGAGAGTTGGGGCTCTAAAAAAAAAGAACTATCTATGTCTGTGTGACTGACTATGTTGGATTTTTTTCAGTCCAGAACTTTTTGGCTAGTTCTTATTCCTCAAGAGACATTTATCTCCCTTCCTTAGTACTTCCATCTTGCACTCATCTGTGCTGACCAGCTTGTTTGCCCTTATCCCTATCCCCCATGGCACAGTCATAATTGGATGAGCAGCAGGGCACCATCGAGATTGTGTGTGTGTAGTGGAGTGTGCATGGCACATATAATGGGCAATTTTTTATGTGGATTAAGATGTTGAAAAGATTTTTTGTCTTCATAAGGATGCCAACGTGGCTTCTTGTAAACCACATTCAAAACCCTCAGTTTGATATGTTTACATTAGAGCCCTACATAACGTTGATATCATGAAAAAAACTGCATGGAATTTTTTTTGACTCTTCAGTTTACTCAAATAAAGTCAACAGTCTGATTGACAAGGGAATGCTGTCTGATCCTGAAAGAACACATAAGCCCCGTGCCTCTCAGTACGGGAAGTAGAGTTTTGACAACTGCTAATTAAAGGAATAATTGACCAACTTTGAAGGCACATCTAGCTTCTTGCTGAGAGTTGGATGAAAAGCTCAGTATTTCTCTCATCTGTCCAGAACATAAAATTTAAAATTTGAATGCTCACTAATTAACGCCACATCTTGTTCATTATATTTGCTCAAAAACAAATCCATTCTCATTAGTGATCATGATTGAATACAACTGTTAGTTTCTCTTTGTTGACATAAAAAGGTTTTGTTTGACAGCCCTCATTAGATTGACCAATACTCAGAACAATGGGAAAGTCCAAGGAACTCAGTGAAGATCTAAGAAGGGAAACTGTAGATTTACACATGTTGTGAAGGTCTCTTGGAGCCATTTCTAAATAACTGCAGATTCCAAGAGCATCAGTTCAAACAATCGTATGTAAGTACAAGTTCTTAGAGCGTGTCACTAATTTGCCAAGATTTGGAAGAAGACCCAAAATGTCACACACAGATGAGAGGAAATTGGTTATGATGCTCAGGAACAACCCAGGAACCACCAAGGCTCAAGCCTGCCATGACACCAGTGTCACTGTCCACGCTGAGAGGGCACTGAACAAGAAAGAAACCCCTGCACCAAAACCAACACTTGCAAGCTTGACTGTAATTTGCAGCTGCCCACATGGACAAGCAAAAAACCTTCTGGAGAAAAGTTTTATTCTCGGATGAAACAAAAATTTGAGCTATTTGGCTACAATTACAAGAGGTGTGTTTGGAGGAGTAAAGGTGAGGATTTCAAATCTAAAAACACTGAACCAGCTGTCAAGTATGGTGGTGGTAGCATCATGTCTGTACAGTGGTACACTGGACTATCTCCAAATTCTAGATGGTAGATGTTTGAACCTTGGCCACGATTGGTTTTCCTACAGGACAACAATCCCAAACACACTTCAAAGCTGTTTTAGGGATCAATAAAGCAGGCTAACATTAAGCTTCTGGCATGGCCTTCCCAAAGCCCTGATCTCAGTCCTTGTTGATGGCTAACCAAAGCATCTGGATAAGGTGCAACTTGCTGAGGGGCATTTAACCAAATGTATGTATTTATTTTGAGCCTGTATATATACTTTTTGACCCTGTGTGCATTAAAGGAAATCCAAAAACAATTCAAACATGTGCACCAAGTTCTTGTTTTTTACGGTCATTAAAAATGTGTGCTGCACAATCATTCCACCCTGGAAAAAGTTCAAAGAAATAATTAAAAGCCCAAAATTATTACAACATTCATGCCTGTGATGACTGTGGGGAAACCTCTGACCACAACCATGTATCCACTGTTATTTTGTTCTCATATGTTTTAGTAAAGAATATTTAAAGTGTGGAGAAAAAAATATAATGTCTTAATGTTACCAACTCCCCTCTGCTCCATCCCTCTCTTATGTCTACTACCCACATTGTTTTCTATTCCAGAATGCTCTATTCAGGGGTCAGTTGGGACAGAAAGGTTTATCAAGCAAGCCTCTTTTGGTAAAATCTGTGTACCCTTTAACATATTGTCACATTTTCCCTTTAACCTAAACTCGCAAAAATCAGCTTTTTACTTCTCTAACCATCTGTATTGCTACATTTAGTTGCTCACTCCTTTCTAAAACTCATTCAGTTCCTCTCCCTTAATCACTCCTTTTCATACACACACTTTTCATCTCAACAGCCAGCTGCATGAAATCACTTCACCCAATGTTCCATTTTATTCTGTAGTACACCATTTTAATCTAATCTGGCTTTTATTCACCTTTTTTTGTGAGGAACACACAGGGCAGGCAGATGCTTTTTTTCCCCACTGATAACACCATTAGACAAAGACACAAAGCCATCATGTAGGGATTAAGTAATGTCAGCTGTTTCATTTGCTGTCATCCTTCCGTCAGTAACTCATTAGTGTTCCAACCAAAGTTGTCAATATAAGCACACCAACAGCACAAAGCTGTGCAGTCTTCTATCCACCTACACATCTCTGACAGAGCAGAAAATGACTTCATAAATAGATAACCATCAATACTGCATTTCTCTTAAAATCATTACCACATACAGTCTACACACTTTAGCCAGCAGAAGTCTTTTACCCTGCTCCACCAATCCTTTTTTTTTTATCCCAACAGGGTTTTTGTCTCATTGTTCAAGTCTGTTCTTTGACTGCAAGATCACATAATGACCTTTGTGAAATTATTCCACTTCTTGCAAACCACGAATGCCAACACCAAGTTTCTCAGCAGCAATCATTTTGTTGAAATTAAGCAAAACACTGCATTGTTTAGTCATATTCTGTGTCCAGTCATAAGAATAATTATAGCTTCTTGCACCTTTGTGGTAAAAACACATATTTGATTCTGCAAACACTTTAGGAGCAGCATGATCCTAAGAATTCGGGCTCCCACAGATTGGCTGTGTCACATGGGCACACCTGTCTCAAATTACTGTGCATAAAGAACACCTGTCCACAGAATTAATTTCTTCCATTCCAACCTTTCCAACACTTTGGGCAAGAGCAATAAACTGCCAAAGAACATCAGGGACAGGATTGTAGAGCTGCACATGGCTGGAATCGGCCATCAGCAAGAAGGTGAGAAGGTGACAACTGTTGGAGTGATTATTGAGAAATTGCTCTTGCTCTGGAGCTCCATGCAAGAGCTTGCTTAGTGATGTGAGGATCATCATGAGAAAGGTGGTGGATTAACCCAAAACTGCAGAGGAAGTGCTTATTAATGTTCTGAATGCAGTTGGGACCACAGTCACCAAGAACACCATTGGTAATGGATTGAAATCTTGCAGCACCTGCAAGGTCCCCTTACTCAATGTACAGGCCCATGTTAGGTTTGCTGGTGAACATCTAATTGATTCAGAGAAGGCTTGGCAGAAAGTGCTGTGGTCAGATGAAACCAAAATGGAACTCTCGACCTGCTGTTTTTGGAGGAAGAGAAATGCTGTATGACCCAAAGAACACCATCCCCATTGTGCTTTGGGGCTTTTTTTCTGCTAAGGGTGCAGGACTTCACCAGATTGAGGGGTCAGACAAGAACCTCCTTCCCTCAGCCAGAACATTGAAGATGGGTTGGGGATCAAATATTTATTTAACTCAATGACATGCAAATCAATTTACAGCTGTGATGTGTTTTTTGTTGGGATTTTTGGTTGCTATTCTATCTCTCTTTATTAAAATGAAACTACCATAAAAATTAGAGACTGTTCGTTTCTTTGTAAGTGAGCAAAGTTACAAATTCGGCAGGGAATCAAATAATTATTTCCTCCACTAAAGCTAAAACAAACATTGCAGAGGCTAAATAAAAGAAGACCGGATGAAGAAAGAAGCTGACAGCAGAATGGTAACGTTCTGTGGATTAATTGCAGAACAACACTGAAGGTAAATTACACGAGTCACCTTTCATGTTATGACTAATTATAGAGCTAATTTTTTAAAGATACATTTATGCCAGTCATGTCTCACTAAAAACACCTCAAAATACTGCTATTCCTGTTTCATTTCACTCCAGGATTTTGTCCATTTCTTAACTCCTAAAGAGGTTTTCTTTCTATTAATTTTTACAAGCCCAACATCTTCCATTTTTGGGTCCAAAACCTGAACTCACCTTACAGAAAACAGAGTGAAGCAAACATAAAGGTCCCAAACAGGACAGGAATTATGGTCTCCTGGCTAATAAACCTGTGAGTTATCCAACACAACTGCTCCTACCTACTTTTACTGAAATGCTGCTCTTTACAACAGAGTCATTAATTCACATCCAGCCTATTTGGCATTTACTGCCATTCTCCCTTTCTCTCCTCCTCTATCGTTCCTTCTCTTACACCCTCTCGCTTTCCCTTATTTCCTTCTGATATGAATGTGCGAGATGCTGTTTTTAATTTGCTTCAAAGTCAAGATGGCAGCGCTGGGAGTGACGTCACTCCCAAGTTGTGAGCCTTCCAGTAGTAAAGTCGGAAAAGCAAGAAAAACTGCTTCTTAGCACGATAGAGCCATTCATGCATCACTGGCAATGCAGTGGCTGTTTTGCTGCACTGGTCACTGCTCTGTGTATGGCTCATTTTGCCATTGACAAATACACAACAGTGTCAAGCATCGGCTGTGTGGCAGGCAGGAATGAGGACCTCAATGTAGAACACTGGGCGCGGACGTGAACATAAATAGTTTTTATTGCTGGACAACAGAACAGGAACAACAGGCAGCAGTCAGGTACAGAGCACACAGCGGGAGAAAACACTGAAGACGACGCGACAAGGGCAAAACACAGACTGGGCACTTAAATACACACAGAGGAATTAGGGAACAGGCAACAGGTGGGGGCAAGGCTGAACATAATTAACCAGACGAGACAAGGGGAAGCAAAACTGAACATGACAGACAGGGACCACAAGACTATCAAAATAAAACAGGAAAACCGACGGGAAACAAAGACGCGGACTTGACACATGGAAACACAAGGAACTAGACAGAGGACATTATGAATAAACAGAAACCAAAATGAACACAAAACACTGGGCCAACGGCCCAGGACCATGACACATAAAGGCCTGGATGACCTCTAATTTCCTGCTTCTAAATTCAGATAAAACTGAAGTTCTTGTGCTCGGCCCCACAAATCTTCAAAAAAAAGTGTCTAACAAGATAATTACTCTGGATG
>VUQJ01000225.1:0-23745 GCA_015108635.1 Andinoacara biseriatus
GACACACTGTGTGACAAACTGCACACACTTTTTGTGCTTTACGTTTTCTGTCACTCATTTGCCTCACCGTTCCCGCGTGTAAAGCGCAACGTCGGCCAGCTCTTTGCTGCCTCCGAGCGAGCTCTGCAGGAGCCCCTCCCTCTACTGTGTGGTGTGTCTGTGCCCTCTGCCCCACCCTATCGCTCGGTGTGGACACACAGAGACGCTGCCGCACATCGTAACCAATCACTGCGGCTCAGATCGTTTGACGGCGCACTGACCGGAAATGCAAACTTTTCACAGACGCGTTAAACCAAAAGTAACGAATTTGTTTTGAAAATGTAAGAAGTAGAAAGTACAGATACTTGGGTAAAAATGTAGGGAGTAAAAGTAAAAAGTAGTCAGAAAAATAAATACTCAAATAAAGTACAGATACCTAAAAAATCTACTTAAGTACAGTAACGAAGTATTTGTACTTCGTTACTTCCCACCTCTGGTACGAACTATATGTGAAGTGCGTTGTAGCTTTTTGTAATATAAGGTCAGTGTACACTTGTTCAGTGTAAGCATGTATCTCAGATTTCAGGTTATCTGAAATTGTTTAGAAATTACTGCAAATGCTTTTATACCTACTTTGATAATAATAAAAAAAACATTGGAAGGGAGCACAAATGCTTTGCACAGAAAGATAAAGATTATAAGAAAAAATAAACTTAACAATGACAGAAGTGTTATCGCAGCTTCACTTCTTGGATTTCTAATCAAGCCCAGATTGCCTCTGTCTACCTGCCTTCTGAGGCAGTGACTCTAAATACCGACCTCTGCACCTCCTTTGATCACAAGATTTCAAAAAGGAATGCTCTGTGCTAATTGGAAAGCCTTTAAGTTGTCTTATCGCCAGCCTGTAAAAGTCATTTGAATAATGCCCGTGTTCCCCAGATGCTTTGAGACGGAATCCTCTCTCCCCTGTGCATCACTGTCAGTCTCCCTGCTTCATGCCTCCTACCTCATGTCTTGTTAATATTACTGAGGCAAGAAGAAGGTCTTCTTTTCAGGTAAATTATGTTTGAAGCAGCTTATGCTAACTGTGAAGATGGCTTTGAGTTCTATGCATTTGACAAACAGTTGTGCAAACAGTTCACATTATTTTAAAGTCCATCTGAAATTATGTCACATACAAGTCAGTTTTCATGCTAATTTGGAACTTTTTATCCAAAATAAAAATCTATTCAAAACAATCATATTATAGCACAATATAAAATAAGGCTGGAGTCTATTGCAGCTGCCAAAGGTGGGGCACACCCTGGACAGGGATAAGGTAAAGTAAACTCTTCTTTATTTTAGCCCTATTGATTCTGAATTCTAAATTTATGTACAGCACTTTGGCCAACTTTTGTTGTTTAAAATGTGCTACATAAATAAACGTGACTTGACTTGACATGCAAACATACATGTCAATTTTCGTAAAGCAGAACTCTACTTAAATTGTCTAAAATAACATCTATCCGAGTTGTAAACATGCACTAGTGTTGAGATAATGCAATCTTACGCAGAGTCTTGGCAGGACATGGTTGCTGCCATAATGATGACTGATTATACTGTAGTACTCACAGTCTGTTAGAAGCAAGCACAAAGCACACAGAGAGCATGTAATACAGCCAAATATGAAAACAGGGCTGTTACTGACTTCTATAAGGTTTCTCTCATAATGGAAAATTATTATAAATGGCTGCATATTATGAATCATCCTCCAGATCCAGGGGTAATGGTTACTTATGCACCCTGTACTCTTTAGCCTGCTTGAGCCCAATTTAAATGAGTTTTTAACTGAATGCAATGTATAGTATCATTGTGAGCCACAGAAAAATATCCTTGTCAAACAGATCACAAAAGGTATAACAAGGTAATAGGCCAGGCAGCATCATTTAATTAATCCATTTCTAGCAGCAGATGGGCATCAGCTTAGTGGCTCCAAGGAAAAGCTAATGCATTTTTGCACTCACTTTAATAATGGTCATGATTGCTCGGGAGAATGGGGCTCTGAGGACTGATGTAGACAGACCATGCAGAAAATCAAAAGTGCCTCCAGGTTAGGGGCTTGTGTAACTTTGAGGATATTGTGTCAAGAGTGCATACAGACGAACGAAGCCGCACCTCATAATTTTCTAGCTAAAGAAACTCCCCATGGTTAAAAAGCAAGATGTTTTGGGGTACTCTCAAACTGTCCACTTTGTGCACTACTATAAACTATATACTATACTATTATAAATTTAATTTAATTAAGAGTTTCAGCCATACATTAATTTAGTAGGAATGAATTAATCTAGCAATATTGTGAAATTTAGGAACACAATGTCTCAGAGTGATAATAAACAACTACTCCTCTATCCATCTACCCATCCATCCATTTAGAGACAGCCAACCATTCACACTCACATTCACACATAAGGCCACTTTGGAATCACCAGTTAACCGAACATGCATGTCTTTGGACTGTAGGAGGAGTCCAGAGTACCCACAGGAACCCATGCAGCCACACGGAGAATTTACAAACAGATTTGAACCAGGACCAATAGATCTGATTCGGAAAGTTCCATAGAAAATCAGTACCAATCACTATCCGAGAGCAGAAAGGTAGACAAAAATAGCACTGAAGACTCCAAAATCATGAGTGCTTAAAAATTACTATTTCAGAAAATTATTTTGACACAGAAGGAAACATGGCTAGATGATGAGTCTAGTATCAAAATGTAAGTGAAAAGGAGACCTTTCACATGCAACAACCTGTTTAGTATATGCTTACGTGACCCTTGAGAGTTTACAGAAAATGTATTTTTTAAAGGTTTTCACCGGTGAATAATCAGAGAACAGATAAAATATCCACATCAATGGCCACTGTTTCTGATACTCTATATTACAGCATTAAATTGGTGCTGTTTTGATGTGGAAATGGCATTGATATTGATGATATTGAAGGAGCCAGCTCCCAGTTTTCAGATTTGGGAGACAGACACCTTCTCTCCTTTTAAGATTAGTTTTAACACTTTCCTTTAAAAAAAAAAAAGGTTATAGTTAGAACTGGATAACGTGACCCCGAACCCTCCAGCCTGAGCCAATAGCATCATAGCTGCTATTGGCTCAGGCTGCTGGGGACCTCTGATTCTGACCGAGTTCTTCAGTTTCCCCAAGAGGATGCTTATGGAGGATCATCAGATTATAGGGTATCTCTCTTCACCTTACAGTATAAATTTCTTTGAAACAACTGTTGTTGTGCCAATCAAATAAAACTGAATTAAATTCTGTATCATATTTGGTAAATGGTATCACTGATATTCATGTGCTTGAATTAAAGTCTTTGCTGGCAGCCAAACAATGTGCATATTTTGTAGTGTTTGATGAGCAGGCAGTTAAGAAACAGGTAAAGAGGCAACTGGCATGCAACAAAGATACCGAGCCTGGTGAAACCACAACAATAGCACGGCCAACTTTCTTACTAATACCTCAGGCAGAACCATGTAGTGTGTAGTTACACATGTAAACCCACGCAATATGAAACAGAGCACCATCATCCAGCATACTGCACTGTATGAGAGCACCATCAAAGGCAGCACTAGTATAAAATCTGAACAATAGTACTTCCAATACGAGCACTACTCAGAAATGAAAGCTTTAAAACCCTCAAAATCAAGTCACTAAAGCTAGGATAAAAAAATATTAAAAGGAAATCAAAAAATATTATGTAAAGCATACTGAAAGGGTTATTAACACACTACAGCACAGAGTACCCAGCGACACAGTGACTGTTGAACTGCTATATAATCATTTCTTTGATATCTAGGCTCACTTCTGTAGTGGTAAAGCTAAAATTAAAAGCAACAGGAGGCTTGTTCAGGGACCAAATGTGAAAATTACACATACTTGAGAGACACTGTATTAGCGTAGTGGATGCTCACTGAGAATAATCTGCCTCCCTTCCTCTAAATTTCCTCTGAACGTTACCAGGGTTACAGCAGTCCCAAGATTTCACACGCACTGCTTCAGCTTCCATCGTGTGCCAGTGAGGCTTTGCTCTGCACACGAACAGAGCACAGTGTTGCATATGAATTGTTAGTTAAAGCAAATCGCGTGTAACCAAGATGTATCCCAAATGGATCGCACAGTGGAATCAAGCAGTAACGTATTCTGACTCACAAGGAAAGCTAGGTTTTCAATGTGGATGCATGTATGTGCAGAGAAGCATCTGAAATGGCCACCCGAGGACTAGTTTTAACAAAGTGCCAAGATAATAGGCAGGAAAAAAAAAAAAAGAAAGCAAGAGCGTGACTTTGTCTCTTCTCTTAACAGGTCTGTGGGTTTTGCCCGTATTGCAAGGTGAAGCACCAAGCATGCGTGCTCATTTATTTGGCTGTGCATCATCCAGAGCCATTGCAGGCTATTAATTATAGATGGCTAATATAAGGTGGCAGGAATACCTCAGAGGTTTGTCATCATATCCAGTCCTTCTTACAACCAGAGCAGACTTGACTGATTCCATGTACTGCACTTCATAGTCAAGGTTTATAAGGAAGTAAAGGCAAGAACCAATGACACCGCACCCGGGAGAGACTGGTGGTTCATAACCACTAGAATATGCAGTTTTTTTTAAAAAAGGGTGGATGAACCGCACTCATCTGAAGCACAAGCAAGATTCTCTCAATTCACTGGTTTCCTCCAGCATTATGAAAGCAGCTGAGCCTTTTATCTTCCTAAACATTTATAAGCTCAACAGCTATCATGAAGACTAAAGAGGTCTGTATGTAGGTTGGCATGTGTATGAGCCCCCTTACACCCAATGGGACTTGACTGGGTTGGGAAACACAGCAAATCAAAGACACTAGCAGGGGCTAGAGGCACAGAGGCATGTGGGATTCCTTCTGGGGGCTGCAGAGACTCATTTAATCTCTCCATACCTCCCTGTCCTCAACAGCTGTTGGAGACGGAGGGGTTTAAGACGCCACTGGCTGAGGCCCATAAGAGCAGATTAAGATGGAACAAGAAGGAGGAGGAGATGAGGGGGAGGATGGTGGGGGTGATTTTTTTCATCACAAGTTGCAATGTTGCGGCCTGTCAGTCATTCAGGCAGAGAAATGGTTGCTTGGATGGAGGTGCAATATGGGTGTGCAATACTGTAAGGTCTGTTTGGGTCAACGTAATATGCAGCTCTTTGACAACTGGCTGCCTCTTGGCATGTTTTAACAAATGTCACGATTAAGGAGAATGTTTTTGGAGGGTTTGTTTTGCTTTTCTCTGTATGCAAAAGAGCTGCTCAGAATATTCATACGCTGTCCTGAACAGCTGAACACAGACTGCAGACCCAGCGGGAGCAGTTACAAAAAGGGGGAGAGATATGCAAGAAGATGGCATGGCATTTGGAATTGGTGTCAAGCTGAACTCAGCTATATCTTGCCTGCAGCCAGCCAGTTCTGTAGTATACATCCTATATACTGTTAAACAAGCTGGTTTAGCAGTTGTGGCTCATCTTCTATTATTTGCAGGGAGTGTAGTAAAAAAAAAAATGGAAATCACCCATTAACATTACACCATGGTGTTGAGAGCAGAGGAGATTATTTGAAGGCATTTCAAGCTGTGACTGTTGTTGCCTGAAACATTTCACAGTCTGAAGGATTAGAAACTTGTTTAGCCAGTTGACTGCACTGTAAATTTCAGAGAATTAACCTAATCTGCACCATCTTGCTATAATCTGAGCAGGACAATGCAAGACAAACAAACCAAAAGCACAAAGCACAGCATCACAAGAGCAAATTTATTCCCTTTTTGGGGAGGGGTTGTACTGTTTTCACCTTGTGTGCCCCAGTGCATAATCCTGATCAGGGAAAACATGCTGTGATTCTGCACAGATCCTGACATTTGCGGTGCCCAAAGCTTAGAGCGAATTGCAGCACTCTTGTCTGCCCTACTACCAGAGCTCCGATGAGGTAATTGGGGTTATATCACTTGTCACCGAGTTTAATTATTTTCCGATTCTTTCTGCATATTAAACAGGACTGGCAAAGGAACATCTGGGGGTTTAATGGTAATGGGGTGAAGTGTATGTTTGTGCTAGAAGTGAATATGGTCCTAACATATGGGTTGGGATTATTACACTTGGCTGTGGAGCTTAAATTAATGTAGTCAGCAAGGTCAAACAGGGTTGCTAGTGCAGTCACATGGAAATTATAGGTCTCCTCCTTTTTTAAGGCTCTGCATTTGGCAAAGATTTGAAAAGGTCAAGAATGAAGATCTAGGCTGAGATAGCTCTTCTTCAGGAAGAAAAATGAAAGACAAAAGCTTTTTATTTAGGAAAAACAAGAGCATAATTCAGTTGCAAGATTAGATTTTAGACTTACTTAAAGCTTTGACTTTATCCACATCTAAAATTTCATCAAAAATCAGTTATTAAAGTTTAAAAAAGGAACACAACATGAGACAAAGAATATTTGAAAGCACACATGGGGTTGATGGACAGATTGTGCAAGTATTTTTCATCCACAGCTAAGAATTAAAACTTTGTTTCATATTATTCAACTCTTACTGAAGTCCCAGAGAGTGGTAATTAATTCTATGACAGCTAATCTGAAAAATAAACCTCAACCTATTCATGAAAGAAAATGTTTTTTATAAAGACTTTGACAACTGATGTATGATTTTTTTTTCACTAGTGTAAAAATGAACAAAATGAAAAGCTTCAATGCTTCAAATCAAATCCCCTTCCATTATCACACCCAGCAGAACTGAAATCCTCTCGCTACACAGTGTGCAGTCTTTTGATGGATATGGTTCATATCTATTTATCTACCTGCTGAAAATGAACAGATGCACTGATGTTGATTATTTTGAGACAGTCTGACCTGTGTATTACAATTTTGTCTGGTTCCAGGTTTAGATCTTTCTAGGAGATATCATTTTTAACTCATTATGGTTCTAACTTCTTCATTATTCAAAAGACCTGGATATTTTATAACTTTCACATTCTCTCAAAACTGCACCGATATTGTTTTGTACAAACAAAATCCATCAGAAATTAGTTGCAGCCCGTCTCACTCTGTATAACTTGTTTTTTTTTTCTTCAAAACTGAGTTGAACAGATCATGTTGATACTTGAATTATCGCTAAAATTACAGCAATTAAGAAAAGACAGAAGATTTTGAGACCAACTGAGTTTATACATGAATGGGTAGAACTACTATGACAATAAGGAACCAGCAGACGGGACACACTAGCAATTACGTTAAGATTATCGAGATTTGAGTTACAGTTACAGTCTATTACATATTCCATTTTGTTTCATGGAGGCATTATCCTTGTGCAAATCAATAACCGATACCAGCTGTTCCAGTCTGCATCTAATTTGACTGCAGAAATTCAGACATGTTTTTGTATATTTGAGGCTGACTAGCCAGTCACCAGTCACGACCAGTCAGCTGAAATCCAATCTCTCTCACTGAAACAGTAAGGCTGCTATGCCTGAACCAAAAACTGAGATGAGGGGAACTACAGAGTTGAGTGGCAACAATGAGCAATACCTTCAACGTTAAAGATTATCATTTGATCTATTGATCTACTTCAGTGTGGTCACAGTAATACTAAAAAAAACAATCCTTAATCATCTTAAAAGCCACATCTTATAAGAGAAAGGGAGTTCTGTAGTGTAATCTGTACGGGTTATAAAGCTTCATGTCACACACGTCTTATCAAACAATCTATGGCTATCTGTATTAAGTGACAGGCTTGAACAGATCTTACTTGCTTCTCACACTGTGTTAAAATTAGATATGGAGATAAAATATCATGCAGGCTCATAATGTGGTAAGCAACATGAGACTGGGAAGAAGAGAAGGGAATGCTGCTAGAAATGTAAATTAATTCATCCAGAGCTTGCACATAGTGATCTCTTAGTCTATGAAGAGGAGCCTGGGCATATGTCATGCAGTGTTGCCAGTGCACATTCACAGAAAAATTAACACACACAATCCTCTAACAACTCCCGTTGCATCAGTCACGGTGACAAATTCGTTGTGCTAAATAGGTCCCCGTGGAAGACGACTTCGTCCTCTACCATGCCATGCCAGCAACACCAAGGGATCAGTTACCATTCAATCCCATCATCCACTGCATCCATCCCCACCCCACATCGCTCCCTCTCATTTCCTCAGAGCCTTTCCCTGCTCCTTCCTTTACTCACTGTCATTCATAGTTTTGGCATCTGTTTGAAGCGATGAAAAGAGGGGGATGGGATTGTGAGGGTGTTTATGACAGGGTGACATAGTGTTTTGATATCAGTGCATAAAGGATGAGTCATTTAGTGGTGTTGAATGAATCTTATATTATAGTGGGGGGGGTTTTTTATTCAGTTTAAGAAAGATTTAGTACTTTATTCTTACAATGAAACACCATTTTAGTGCCTCAAATCAATACTTTTACGTGGATCAAATGTCAAAAAGTGGCTGCAGCAGAGAAAAACCCAAAGAGAATATCATTGTTAAATGGATGCTCTATTGAGTGCTTAACAGTATCTCAGTTTGTTTTGATCTTGCAGGTTACTTCTACGATCTGTTTATATTCCACAGAAACACATCTCAAAATCACTGCTAATGTACCTCTTGTTGCACGTGAATAACACTAAGGCGCATCCTGGATGAAGTTATCTTCAATAAGAGTGCACTCTTTATTTTTAGATAAATGAGGGAAAAAGATGACAAAATAATAATCAACCCTGCAAGCATGACCTGGGATATTAGCTTCATTTCACTAAAGTCTCTGCTTCATGTCTGTTATACATTGTTAATTAAACTGTCAGTGACATGTTTGAGCTCTTATTGATGATATATTTGGCAGACGCCTGTTTAAATGTCTAATATTGATCCAGTTGACTATCAATAACCCTTCGTTTTATTCTTCAGGTTGGAGTTAGTGGTGATGCAACAGGGCTGTTTGACAATGGAAAAAATTGTAATCATGATTATTTAGTTTTATAATCTCAACTTTTTAATATGATTGTTCATCAGTTAAATGAGGATTTCATTTACTTATAAAAATTTTCAAATAAATGTAAAAAAAAAAAAGAGAGAGAAGGTGGTGGACATCCCACTCTGCAGGCTGCAGCAGACAAGGGCCACGAAAGGCCAAGTGGTCTCACCAGAATGTTAACCATGGGTAGAGAGCTAGATAGACAAAGCAGGCAACTAACCGACACCACTTTTGCGAACAACCCAAAGAATGAAGCAGCTGCAGCCGGCTTCACCTAGAGAAGCCTTCTTACCACTTTTATTGACTCTATATAGATGTTACTTACTAAAGGCTGCTCACTTTCTGCCCTCTTGGCTCAAGTTGAACTACACACTGAGAACATTTGGGCATTTAGGGAGATGCATAACCCCACTGCTGTAAAAGAAACAAGTTGTGTTGGATTTATAACGCAAGAAATGAAAAAGAGAAATATGAATGCAACCTGCAGTCGTATATTGACAATGATGCAGTCGTATATTGACAATGTTGTTTTCATGATCGTTGGAACCCTAAAATGAAATTTTGATTAATTGCCCAGCATTATAAGAACAGTGAAATACTGATATCAGTAATACACATAATTAGATCTTAAAAAACACAGAGCTGTTAAGCATTCTTCAACATAGAAGGCAGAAGGTATGTATTGCACCTTAATGCTTTAACTTGCATGCTAGCTGCTATAGCACCACAGTGTGTGACCACAGAAGAGACCGAGATGCCTCACCCTCACTCAAAGAAAGTTATCTCACAATGGTGGGAAATCTCAGGGCTGCACATGAATGGCAGGGTTTTGCTGGGCAGTCCAGTTTCCAGGTAGAGCATATTAACAATGGAAAAATGCAATTATGTTGGTCACGGTATGTAATGAAATACTGTCATCTGGCTAATCTGCATAACTGAATTATCCATATACAAAACGTGGTGCCCAGTGTAATACGTCAGTGTTGTGGTTGCCAAGTGGTGAACAAAAATTACTTGATACAACTTGATTCTTACAGAAATAACTTTATAACCAGGTTAATTATGAGTCTGACTTTCAAGGGTTTGGTAATGATGTCACATTGTAAGCACGTAGGTAACTGTTGAGATCTGTAAATAAATGAATATTACTGCAGCTCAGTCCACAAGGCAAGAACCACCTTTACTTCAACTGCCTTTAGTTGCGGCTCATTTGTGGGTCTCTCTGCCTTCAATTTTGTCTTCACTAACTAAAAAGCACGCTCTACTGGAATGAGATCAGGTGGCTGACGTGGTCGTTGAAGAATATCCCATTTCTTTGCCTTGAGAAACTCCTAGCTTACTTTTGCAGTATGCATTAGGTTGTTATCCCTTTGCACTGTGAAGCACTGTTAGATCAGTTTAGTGGCATTTGGCTGAATCTGAGCCGAAAGTACAGCCCTGTACACTTTAGAATTCATTCTGCTGCTTCTATCAGCAGTCACATCATCAATAAACATTAGTGGTCCAGTTCCACTGGCAGCCATACATCCCCATGCCGTAACCACGTTTGACAGATGATGTGGTATGCTTTGGATCATGAGCTGTTTCTCTCTTTCTCCATATTTTTATCTTGCCATAATTCTGGTACATGTTATTCTTGGTTTTGTCTTTACAAAGATGTTTTTCCAGAACTGTGCAGTCTCTTTTAGATGTTTTCTGGCAAAGTCTAATTTGGCCTTCCTGTTCTTGAGTGTAACCAATGGTTTGCACCTTGCTGTAAATTCAGCATTTCCATTCAAGAAGGAGTCTCTTAATTGAAGACTTTGATTGTAGAATATGATATGCCTACCTTCTCATGAGTGTTCTTGACTTGAATGTTGTTGTGAAGTTTTTTTTGTTAGCCATGGAAATATTTCATCCAGCCCAGTCATCTTCTCTGGTCTTTCAGGCTTTTCAGTGTTGCTGGGCTGGCCAGTGCATTCCGTCTCTTTAAGAATGTATCATATTGTTGATTTGGTCTCTGATAGGTTTGTTTTGGATTTTCAATGATGACCTTCTTCACTTGCATTAATATGTCTCTGGGCTTCATACTAAGAGTTCCAGTGAAAAGCTAATAAATGCAAGTTGGAATAAACTCCAAACCTTTTATCTGCTTATTTTGTCTTGAAATAACACTTGGAATGCTTGTCAGTCAATTGTCCAATTAATTCTGAGCCTCTGAAAATGGGGGACTGTGTATGAAAATGGCTGTAATTCCTACTCAGTTAGTGCAATACTTTTATGAAGCCGCTTGAATTAAAGTTGAAAGTCTGCACTTCAATCACGTCTTAACTATTAGACTTAAAAGTCAAAGTAGTGGTTTACAGCGGGAAAATTACAAAGAAAAAATGTGTGTTTTCTAAAATATAAAGACTTAACTGTATAATGGATGTTTCTCTTAACACATTTTTATAACAAATTACTGACTGTAGGTCATAGAATATAAAACTGCAGGCCATGTGGAGTATGTAGTTTAAGCTTCTATTCCTTTAGCTGACTGGATCTGAATAATTAATGACAGGCATGGCTAATAAAATGCATTCCATGCTTAGATTTAGCAAGAAAAAAAGTAGAAGTGCTGATTGTATGCTGGATTTCATTCATAGTTAAAGCTTATAGCTACTGTACTGAAGTGGGGTAGAGCGATTATGGTGCTAAATCTGCCAAGGTAAGGCATTCAATTACTATGAAGTCTGAGACTGCTTACTGCCTCTCTCATCATTATTACTGAACCTTTTTTTCCTCCCCAAACACTAGCTTTACTCTTTCTATACCCCCTAACTTGCACACGCACTGCACTACCTCCAGCGAATATTATGAATAATTAAATCGGTCCGAGCTCTAGTGATGCCAGTTGTCTCTTTCCCTCTATTTGTGCTCCCCCATCTCCTCTCTCTTCCTTTTTCCCTATGGACCTTCTTTAGCCAAGGCCTAATGCCAGGTCTGTACAGCTAGGTTAAAGCTGCAGAGTGAACGCCCATCGTACCATCACCCCAACAAAAGCAGCAATCCACAGGCCGGCAGCATTATCAAAGGAGAAATGAAATTGGAGAAGAGGATGTCTGCAGGAACAGCTCTATCACTGTGGCTCAGATTTCCACACAGGCATGAAGAAGAAGCACATTTGGCTTGCCTGGATCGATGCACAGCATTTCATACTATGTCTGTGCCTGTGGGCTCCCATGATTCTCTATAGCGGTGCTGCCCGAATGACTTCAGTGGGCTTGCCTTAAAGAGTAAAGGTAACACCTAGACACAAACAGAAACTCACACAGCAGGAGCTCAGACAGGGCCTGTGTGAATTGAAGATTTGCAGGGAGGAAACTACCAGAATAAGAGGATTACTGTTCCCCGCACATGTGATGAAGAAAAGTTAGAACAGACACCATGGCAACAACAAAAGACATTTCAAGTTATTCAACACACTTGTCAAAGTAGGACACAAAAAAGCTTAGCCAAGCCTTTTTTGTTTGAGAATCACCAGCTACTGAATTTAGGCTAATTATGTGAATTCTAGTGCTGACTAAGCTTGATTTGTCCTATGGTCTCATTTGATTTGTCTGCTTGGCAGGATTATTTTACTTTGTGTGTGTTTGTGTCTAGCATGTATATTACTGCAGTACATCTGGTTCCATGGCTGAAAGAGTCTCATAGCCACTGCAGCACTGCCCTCTATGCTGCAAAGCTCTGCAGCAGCCAGAATTGATTTCATCACAACCACAACATTCGGTGACACACAGACCCTCATTTGCAGTGCTCCTCCAAGGTACACAGAGCTCCACATCTGAGACATCTACATTTGAAATAGAGGGAGGGATAGGAAAAGGGGAAAACATGTGTTATTAATGAGCCAGCACCAAAAAAAGTACTTCAGATAGGTCCCAATTAAGCTGTCACAAACTCAGAACAAGTCTCTTCCAATCACCAAAATTGCTTATCATGGGATGGTACACTGTTACTTTCCATGCTCCAGTCATTTCTCCCCTAGCCCTAGAAGAATATTCCAATGTAGGAGGCAGGAAAGACAGCTTGCATCCACCATCACTCGGTCCCAGCTGGACAAAGCTCCTGGCTTTCACAGTCCACAGAAGACCGCTGCAGCGTGAGCCCTGCACATCAAAAACCCTCCCACACATAAAGCCTGGCATTGATGAATACTCTGGCATCTCCTGCACCACATTCATGTTCTGACAGTGTCCCTTTATATTTGCTGCCAGCTCTTAAGTAGGAGAGAAAAACATTTTCCTGTCTTTATTTGACAGCCTCTTCATGAGGCCATCTCACATGACCCCTGCATAAATTTGCTGTCACGTTGCTCCTTGGCCACAGTAACAAGTGTGAAATGGACACAAAGAACATGGACTGTTGTGTTCTTTTATTTTCCACATATTACTCACTCCTTTAATAGTATTAAGGGAAAGGTAGGGGTGAAACTTTTGTTTAAAATGCCAAGGCCGATTGCACAAACTAATGTAAAATTCCACTCACAGTATGTTATTACATGCACTTTGGGTTTGTCTTTCACCCTGTGTGGTTTTTCTTCCACTTAAAAAGATAGGTTACAGTAGTTTAACAAAATATCTAACATATTACATGCTTGATCTAATATATTCAACTTTATTATGGTACAACTACAGAAATCCAGTTAGTCTTATTACAATCATTAGACATTTTATTAAGTACTCACATTGGTAGTACTGAGCTTAACCCCCTTTTGGCTTTAGAAATCCCTTAACGTGTCTTTGTGGCATAGATTCAGCAAGGTTCTGGAAACATTTCTCAGAAATTTTGGTCCATATTGACACGAGAGCATCTCACAGTTGTAGCAGATTTGTCGGCTGCACATCTATGATGTGAATCTCTTGTTCCACCACATCCCAAAGGTAGATTGAGATCTGGTGACTGTGGCGACCATTTGAGTACAGTGAACTCATTGCCATGTGCAAGAAACCAGTTTGAGATGATTTGAGCTTGGTGGCATGGCACATTATCTTCTAGGAAGCAGCCATCAGAAGATGGGTATGCTGTGGTCATAAAGGGATGGACATGATCAGCAACAATAGTCAGGTAGACTGTGGGTTTAAATGTTGCTTAGTTGGTTTAAGGGGCCCAGAGTGTGTCAAGAAAATGTTTCCCACACCACTACACCACCACTAGCTGCCTGAATTGTTGATACAAGGAAGGATGAATCCATGCTTTCATGTTGTTAACGCCAAATTCTGATCCTACCATCCAAACACTGCGGCAGAAATTGAGACTAATCAGACCAGGCAACATTTTTCCATAGATAGCAGCCTGAGCCTGACCACAAATACAATGTAGTATAAAGCAATACTGGACAATGGGCAATATTAAGGTGCAATACCATCTTCCTCTTCCTTTGTCTTTGTAGCATATTTGTTTATTATTTATCTATTTATCTAATCTTGAATGTTTTCGCCAGGCTATATGTGTTTCCTGTTTATATGGTAAGCTAAGCAAATCCCCTCCTGACTTTAAGAGAGTAAAAATATTATTTACAGGTTAAGAAACACTTGAATTTAGAAGACATTCAGTGGGTATTTAGATTATTGCTGTCAAAGCATGGATCCCTTTAATTGTCTTTGTGGCTCTTGGAAAATACACCATTATTAAAAAATAACAATCCTCTGTAAGATCGATCTCATTACTTCATTTAGCTGTAATTGCTTGTGTTATTTGTGTTGTGATTTTTGTTTAGTTTAATCCCCCAAATTGATTAATATGTTTTCCCTTACCTTCCAAATCTCAATTACACATCCTGTGAATGCTCAGGAAAACTAAACAGTTTAGCTCAGCACAGCAGGAGCACAAATATCAATGCAGTCGGAGAACAGAACTTAAGTATCTAATACTGTAATGAGGTTCTTACATAAATGCCTGCATTTATACCCATAAGGATGTTCTGGCTCTAATCTAAAATTGCTCCTGGCTTCTTTCTTTTTTCTTTTTTTTTTTTTGAGTCCTTTCAAGTTCAGTTCCTCAAAGTTGGGAGAACTTCAATTTTTCATCTAAATAAAGTGAAAATACCAATTACGGCAAATACTCTCTGACATTTTACTTACTGAATAACTTAAAGCCGTAGTGCAGTTGATTAGTTAGTTAACTGTCAGACTGATACCACTGTCATGCCATTCCATTAAATTTTGAGACAGATCAAGGATTAGCTTTGATTAGAATAGATGGTGAAAGCAGGGGAACGCAGCACGGTTCTGCCCTGATACATCAGTTTAGTTTTTCATTTAGAAACAAGATGACGTTGAGAAGATAACCTTGTAAATCCAAGACATCTTGTTACATTCTGATTTGTAACTCTAATAAGACTTGTACTGTAGCATGCATCACACTATGATTGACAATGGCATTAACTTAAGTTGTGTCTTTCTGTTAAGGGTAGTGCTTTAGCCTTTCTAGCTATTTTCTTCCTGTTTCCAGTCTTCATGCTAAGTTTCATATAAGCTTCATACCATCTTTTCGAAGTCTGGGTAAGTAAGCCTATTCTGAAACCATTAAGTCATAACTGCTACATAGATACATGTAATATTAAAGAAACTAAAGCAGCATCCACTCACCGCAGAGAAAAAAGTAGGACAAAGTGCGCTCAGCGGGGATTCTAAGAGGGTAGTAATTGGCTCTGATAGTACAGCCCACCGAGGACAGCTCATGTGAGATCTGACCCCAGCCACTAAACACAACTAAAATGCCAGATGGCCTATCTGATCCGCTAGACTGTTTACAACAATACTCCACTACTCCAATGAAATATTTGCCAGTTTTCTTACAAAGCTGTCCCTTTTCATCAAGGATTCCACCTTTACATAGCAGAAAGCTCAAAAGAACAGGGTTTTCCAAAAATCCATCTTGTTTTAGTGTTTCAGCCATGTTTTAGTTTGTTGGTTACATGAAACCATTGACGTTAGCCCAGACATAATGCTAAGATCCTCGTCTTTGTGTTCCATTTACTAGATAGTGGGAGTGTGCAAAAAATTTTTCATTCTCACTGTAAATGCTGCAGAAAAATAGAAATTAACTTTAATCTACTATCTCGTCAAGTTCCAGCAGGATGACTCTGTGAACAGGCTACATACAAAAGCAATTTACAGCTACTGTCCAGGTGCCTTATCCCACCTTGAACCATCTAATGGTGTTTCCAACTTCATTTCACACTTTCAAGCTCTGGTGCAAACATCAAATAAAGACAAACCACAAATAATCCCCCGGAAAGGCTGCAGGCAAGTTAATATACTAGAGATTTGCAACTATAAAATAGATAAATACATTCATAACTGCTTAATTTGATCATTGGCATATTAATTAAGTTGCCAAAACACTGGGTCAGTGTGGAAGAAGTCACAAAGCAGCATCAACACAGCAGATTCAAAAAAATCTAGTTTTGTTTTGAACATGTTTTGTATATGTTTTGACTTTGTCAATTCAACATTACAATCCTGAAAAAGACTGATAAAATAAGTGAATTAATGATCCTCCACTGGGGCCTCATGGGCAAGGAGCTGGACCGAGCTATTACAGAAACCATGATTTTATTACCATACTTTGTTAGAGAAACAAAACATGATTAACTTACACCCTTCTTTGCATGTAGATTGGAAGAGGGCTTCCAGTTTAGAGCACAAAAGAGCTTTATTATACTTGATGCATCTGGTGGTGCCCAGGTTAAAAAAAAAAAAAACTCTTAAATTGGATGGTTACAGACCTACCAGAACATCCTCAACTCCAAGTTTGCTCCAGCTGCTGTGGTGATTTCCTATGCAACTTCCAGCTTCTTTACAGTTAGTCATCAACCTCTTAGTCTTTTGCATAGCCTAGCTCCTGAGTAGCACCCGTTTTCCTCTGTCTATCTCCAGCAACCACCTCTGGCAGTCACGCCTAGGCAAAAATATCCCTTCTAGAAAAAAATTTGCTCCTCATTTTCTCCACTGGCTAGTTTCTTGTGTACAGTGCTGTCTAGTTCCCTGTATCCACCCCTCTTCTTTTCCCAAATGAGCTTTGTGGACACATGGTCCTGTGCTGGTTTGTCGTTGCTTGGCGTCTCTGACTCTCCCCGAGTCCAGGAGGAGCTGAACAGAGGTTTCTCTTCCTTCTGGGAGGAGCCAGATTTCCACACCTCAGCCTGACCACCTGCTTCAGTCTCATTAATGACTTGCATTTAAGGATTGTCAGCCTTCTTTGTGTGGTAATCAGGCTCACTACTGCTACTCCTGCAAACTAGTCAATTTATAGTGCTAACTCCCTGCTTTTAGCATCAACAAGGCATCACACTTGGAGAGCATGATATTGAGCAAGTGTTTCAGATGATGCAAGAAATCTATGGGGAATTGCCCTCTGCTCTCTCCACAGATGCCTTACCTCCCAAAACTCTTTAGATACCAACTTTCCCTCTGGTTGCCACAGTCGTTCCTGAGCCCACTGTCATGGTGTTTCAGGATACCACTTACCCCTCTCCAGAGCCTTTCACAGGGGAACTGAGATATTGTGGTGGTTTCCTGCTCCAGTGCTCCTTGGCCCTCCTCATTCAAGAGCCTAGTATCCTTAGCTATTAAGCCAGACAATCGTCTAAGGGAGAGGGTAAGAGAAAAGAACTACAAGTCCCATCAATCAGAGACTTCCAGTTGCTGCTGCTGCCGTTCCACCTCCGTCCTCCACTTCTGGTTCCAGGCTGCCATGCCAAATTGTAACAAAATGGGGCACTTCAGTGCCACCTGCTCTGCGCAGCCAAAAGGCTCTGTATATACTAGCCAAAAGGCCAGTAAATACAGGGATACTGGTGGGTGGCTCCTCCCAAGAAACTCATCCCCCACTTAACACTGTCTGCCACTATGTGTTGTAACTAGGATGTCTTCTCTCTTTTAGGCTTCAGTTGACTCTGGGACCGCTGCTCTTCGTTGTGTGGCTTCTAATAACTTGGACGAGACAGCCTGGCTCACAGTCTCCACTCATCCATGTTTTTATGGATCTTGCTTTGTGCACTGACACGCAGTCATGGAACAGGAAGGGGTCATCCCCAAACTGTTTCCACAAAGTTGGGAGCATGAAATTATCCAAAATGGCAACCATCAAACCCAGACTTGTCCATCAGATTGCCAGACGGAGAAGTGTGATTCATCACTCCAGAGAACACGTCTCCACTGCTCTAGAGTCCAGTGGCAGCTTGCTTTACACCACTGCAGCTGACACTTGGCATTTTGCTTGGTGATGAATGGATGCAGCTGCTTGGCCATGGAAACCCATTCCATGAAGCTCTCTATGCACTGTTCTGGAGCTAATCTGAAGGTCACATGAAGTTTGGAGGTCTGTAGCAATTGATTCTGCCGAAAGTTGGCAACCTCTTAGCACTATTCACCTCAGCATCTGCTGTCCCCATTCTGTCATATCTCACCAGACTCTCCTGCCTGCTTCTGTCAAGCTGGTCCACTTCTCCTGCAAGCTTCATTTGGAACATTCATCTCACCTTTTCACCTGCCTGATCACCCTCCAATGTCCTCTGCTCCTACAGAAAGACAAACCAGTGGCTTCTCCCTTAGGTAATCTTCTTCAGCCTTTCATGTAAGCTCTTGTATATTTCTTCACTCTCACTAACTGGACTCATGTTGTCGAAAACCTTTCACTAGAGCCCTTGGTCTCATTGTTCTACCCTCTCACTCAGAATCTCCTCTCCTGTGGTCAGACCTGCATCCAGAGACACCTCAGAATTCTCTCATGTTATCATAAATCTCCTTAGTTCAACAAAGACTGTAAAAATCAACAATCCAGTCTCTGAGTCTTGCATATGCATCTTCCAGTGATTATTGGCCCATGAAACCTCTTGTCTGTCTCATGGTTGTGTACTGGTCCTATGTGCAGCTCTGCAAACTATTCTACATATTGTAGCTTTGTGCCATCAGCCGAGCACAGTGTCAGATATGGGGAACAACCAGTATGTGAGCTACTCTTGTTTGTGTTATTGTTTGTCCTTTCACTTAGCCCTTTCAACAGAGAACACAAAAAGCATAATATATATACAGCATAATTGTGGTGAAGTGAAACTGAACTGTGGCTATGATGAGTTAGACTTGTTATGCTGCTTTTTGGTCTTTGGTTATTTTTTGGCACCAAAATATTGTAGCCCAAAATCAGTTCAAATGGACACAACTTCTCTACCATAAATACCACTTTAGTCAGCTAACACCTTATCTGCTTTCTTGCAAAAGAGTGATTTCCACCTAAGGATTCCACTGTTTGGCCTCCTGAGGGGTTCCCTCGCTGGTATCAAATCATCTCCATCATGGTTGTGTCTCACTCACAAGCCTCCTGCCAGACCTCCCGAGGGGTTCTGCCTTGGTTGCCAGTACTCTGCCAGGCCTCCAGTGGAACTTCATCTGGATCTTGCCGGTTTGCTCATCCTCAGGGTCGTCCACCTGAGTGGCTTTGCCTGTCTGCTTTGTCTGTTTGGTCTGTTAGGCATACCTCCTGAGAAGTTCGACTTGTCTGCTTTTCTAGCAGTGCGTCAGCATGAGTTCTCCAGTTTCAGTGTGCTCCTGCCTCCGGGCCACCTCAAGAACAGTTGTTCCCAACCACACTGCCTGGCCGATGTTCTCCTGTGCTCACACTGGGGTGTCCACAATGTCTTACATTTAGGAACTATACCGTTGTGAACCACTGCATTAAAGATTAAGGTTTAAGTACAACTACAGACAAAGCTAATTTATTAGTGTTTTGTTATTTAGTGACAACATATGAAGCTACATTAAAATAGATGTAATAACTAGCCATGCTGATTTTTAGAGAGTACTTCTGGAACTATTAAATGTCTTCATTATCTGGGGTAATGTTAATTACATTTGTTGCAGTCCTATCACATAAATTGCATTAATAATGTTCTGACACTGTTACCTAATTTGTTTATAACTGCTAAATAAATTTAAGAATTATGTAACTTTATATAATAAACAAATAGATGCATGCTTTTAAAAAAAAACACATCTATAACTGAAAGTGTGACGGGCTCAATGAATTTTATTAATATGTGTCAAGGAGTTTATTTCAACTGACAACCAACACATTGTAAGAACTAACACACTGAGGTTTATGAGGAGGGATGCTGCTTTTCTGTCTTCTACTGTATATTTGCTTTCAGTGTGTGGTTCGAGCTGATCGGTGCTCCTGAGTGACAGCTTCAGTGATTACTATTAAGCAGCTCTTATCCCTGGACATAATCAAGGCAGGCCAGAATGGAGAGGGTAGAGTTAATCCCCCTGTGGCACAGAGATCCAAGTTTGGGAGTGGAGCAGGGGGATGTGGCTGGTTTGCAGAGTAAGGATAGACAGACTGATTTGGTCAGTGTCTGAATTGGCAGCCAACTGATAAACCCCACATTAGGGAGGGAATATAAAGATGTACAGCTATTTCAATCCACTGAGAGAGGGAGAGCAGGTGGAAAGGAGTGAGGGTTTTAGGAATATTGAAGAGAGGAATTTAATCAGCGCTCCAAGTTAATACAGTGCCTATGAAAAACAGGGAGGGTGTAAGAAAGGGGACTGGATTATCAGCGAGTCAGCATGTTGGAGGACAGTCCTGTGGATATTCCAATAACAACAAACTGATGTCCCAACCAGTTGGTTAGATACAAACAAAATCTAATTTAAAACCAATTTTTACACAAGTATCACCACGTGTCTGGTAGCAGAGAGCCGCCTGCACTCACTCCTGGCATTTAAGGACACAACACAGCATCAGCTTGAAAAAATAAAAAAGATTCCTACTTGAGAGTATGACTCATAATTTTAGCAACTGGGAGCAGAATGAAAATATTTTTACTGGTACAAAGTAGAAAAACAAATTCTTGTTTGGCAGTTGGATTTTTGAAATTATTAGTGGTGGTTTGTGTTGGATTTGGAGGAGTGTTGTCTATGGCTGGTGTCACTGTTGATCATACAGATCACAGTGACAGAGAGACTAAGGCTGTCATGATACTAGATTTTCAGTACTAATACCCAGGAAAATACTCAATACGCTACCCCATTTCTGATGACACGGGGGGAAAAATTACAAAACAATATTGGTTCATGCAAAGGCATTCAGCTACAGCCCTGTTTATTGCCTGTGCTTTTCGTGACTTGGCATCATATTTTTGTTGCTGCTCAGATAGAGTTAGTAAGGTTGATTGCCACTGTCTCTGTCTAGCTGCCATTAGGCTTTTCTAAGCTTCTCAGCTGGGACTCTCCTGAAACACAACACTTTTTAGACACAAATAACTGTGTTATCCTGTTTAATTAAAACTATCAATTAATGTTAACAGATGTAGGTAATTGCTAATAGTTAAACGGCTAAAATTAACATTTATGATAACTGGTTAATACTGACACTAGTGACCTCGCAAAATTCTTCATAAAGGTCGAGGTGGCCATCTTTAAGATGCTTTGCCAAGTCTATAACCCTTCTGGTCACCTACTCAGCTGCTAGTGAGGGGAGGCGCTGTGTGCCTGTCTGCAGGTGTTGTGTGAAGTTGTGTATCAGTTGAAAAATGTGAAGACGGCACTGTTGGTATCAGTACTGTTGCAAATCTAATCTGATTTTCATTTGTAGTCATTTTTAGTATCAATTAGTATCCAAGTAAGAGTTTTTTTGACAATCCCACTGAGTACATATGCTGCCTACAGTACTACAGTACTAAAAAAAATTATCAGTTGTCATGTTTTCATAATTTTAGTACCAGAAGCATTGGTCCTGGTGACGTCTTTAAGAGAGACAAATTACTGTACAAGTCCATGGTTTTAAGGACGGAATGCCAACGTATGTCATGTTCAGAGCTGGTTTCATTATGATAACATACAATCCCTACTGAATATAACATTTATTGAGAAACACACCAAAAGTATAAAACAGTCTCTGGTGAGCATTAATGCTCTGTCAACACACCATGGGAAGTCTGCTAAGATGTACTGTACTGTAAGCATCATTTCCTAATTTCATAAATTGTTGTTTAATAAATTATTCCTCATTTTAAGTCCAATTTCTTAAGACAAGCTTATGTTTTTTTAAACCATGACATTCTAAATTGACTATTTAAGTGGAATTACAAAAAAAATATCTATTGGTTTATATTAACTAAACATGAAAAGATGAGTTGCTTCAAATAATTTCCTGTATGACTGGTTCCATTACTGATCTATGAACTTTCGGTTCAGCTAAAAACAGTGCAATTCCTTTAAATAATCATAATAAAAAATGCTAATGCTGTAGATAATCCAACAGGCTGGAACTGACGAGATCGGGACTGGAAAGAACCAGCTGGCTGGTGCTGTTGGCCATACCTGACTATCATTCTCCCAACCACTCAAGCCACAAAGAGGTAGACAAGAAGAGGAGCCTCTAAAAAAGGTACTCCTTGACTCAGTGAGACAGTCACTGCAATAAGACTCACCATGTATAACATGCTAATCTTTAAAAGCTATTTATTCTATGTTTTTCACACCTTGCTAATATTAAGATCTTTTTAATTTTTTTGACAGTATAGAGAGGCAGGAGATATTGGGGAAGACACACAGCAAAGAGCGATTGGTTGGGACTCAAACCTGTGCTGCCTGCACTTTGCCTCATGGAGTACTGTATATGGTCGCCTCCTCTTCCACTGAGCCACCTGGGCACCCATATCAACATCTTCCTAAAGTCAGGTTATATGCCCCGGTATTACTTGAACATCAGGCCTTCTGTGTGGTTTTCTTGACAAATTATATTTCATTTAACTTACAACACATTTTTTACAACAGTATTAAGCAATGAGGGGTTATTTGAACCATTACCTGACTTTTGTTGAAGACAAGGATCTGATCATATCTAGGGATTCCCTCTCTACGTTCATAATGTCACCTAACTAAAGGTCCCCAGACCTGATTTTTGCAGCTGTACTTTCTCACATTATTTAATAGAAAGCCACAGGAAGCAGAGTTATTTCAGACCAAACTCCTCCTAGAAGCAAGACCCACAACAGGCAGCCATCTTAGAACGACTCTTTGCAGCTCTTTTGAAGCCCTACAAGAATACATTAGGAGAAATACTGGTCAAATCCAACCAAAAAAAAAAAAAAATGTTTTGCCATTTTGCCTGAAAAGCTATTTTTCCCCTACAAGTTATATGCCTATTATGCATGCGCATTTCACATTACCGCTTCAATCCAGAGTGCTGACACAATCAATGCCTCTGCTCACCTCACGAGACTACTGAACAAATGCCGTGCCAGTTTATGTTCTGGATACAGTAAGCCAAAAAATAAAATTACACTTATCTCCATTATTACTATCATGATAATGAAGAAAGAGATATGCCTGTCACTGTGTGCATGCTTTAGTAACTGATTGGCTGATGCTTTAAGTGCCACGTCTCCTCCGTCTGTTATATCTCTGTTCCCTTCAGAACAACCCAGTCTTTTCTAGACAGTCAAATTTGTTTTACACAGATCCTGTTGAAACAAAGCTACACTTTATTACCTACAAAACTTCTAAATTTAATCCCCTGACAGCTGTAATCGATACAATCCTAACAGAATTCTGTAGTCACACTGTGTTGACTCAGCCCAGACAAAGACTTGAGTTATAGCCTTTGCTGGATGGGTGATGTGGAGCAGGTGCCAAGTCAACAGACCAGTGCCAGGATGGGTGGCCGAGGGACTGTGGCGCTGCGAGGCCAGGGAGGTTGGAGGTGCATGTTAATCACTTCAGGAGCAGGAGG
>VUQJ01000228.1:0-14343 GCA_015108635.1 Andinoacara biseriatus
CTGGTACTGATGGTCTGGGAGTCCGAGACATTCTTCCCCAGCCTCACGTGCTGCTTCCTGTCTGTCAGGAAGTCGGTGATCCACCTACAGATGGGATCAGGCACGTTTATCTAGGACAGCTTGTCTTGGAGGATGGTGTTGAAGGCAAAGCTGAAGTCCACAAACAGGATCCTGGTGTAGGTTCCCTGGGAGTCCAGATGCTGTAGGATGAAGCGCAGAGCCAGGTTGATGGTGTCATCCACAGACCTGTTGGCTCTGTAGGCAAACTGCAGGGGGTCCAGAAGGGGGGCCGTGAGGAGCTGGAGGTGGGACAGCACCAGACGCTGAAATGACTTCATGACCACAGAAGTCAGTGCCACAGGTCTGTAGTCATCAAGTCCAGTGATTCTTGGCTTCTTGGGGACAGGAACGATGGTAGAGGTTTTAAAGCAGACAGGCACGTGGCAAGCCTCCAGTGAGGAGTTGAAGATGTCTGTGAACACTGGGGAAAGCTCGTTAGTACATTGTCTCAGTGTGGCAGGTGAGACACCATCTTGCCCTGGGGCTTTGCGAGCTTTGACACTCCTGAACTGCTTTAGTACCTGCTTTTCATGAATACAAAAGAGTGTGGGGTGGGGGAGGACCGGGGCTTTGGGGTGAGAAGAAGAAGCTTTTTCCTGGCAACCCTTCCAAACAAGCCATAGTTGCTCAGTGTTTTTTCCAAATGGACTGTCATTAACGTAGGCAAATATCATGCTAACTGAGGCCTGTAGAGTTTCAGATGTAGTTCTTGAGGGGTTTTTTTGCACTCTCGCTGACCTTGGGATGAATTTGCTGAGGTGTGCATGCTTGAGAAGCTTGACAGCTGTCTTGAATATTGTCCATTTGTGAATACTCTTTCTAACTGCAGAATGATGGACTAAAAAATGTTTGGAAATAGCCTTATAATCCTTCTTAGTTTGACGGACACCATCAGTTGCTTCTCTAAAATTATTGCTGATGCGGTGAGGTGCTCGCTCCTCCTGATGATAGGCAGCTCCTCTTATTTCCAATTGGAGCAGTACCGGTGTACTATTTTTTAATCATGTTTTGCAGTTCCTATGAGGTTGTATTGAGCTAATTTTAAAACCTGCTACAGACCAAATTAGTTTTTATTATGTCCTGATATGTAAAACCTTAGAATTGACAGAGGGTGTACTTTCTTTTCACCAGTGACTGTGCATCTGTATGCAAAACAGTTTGAAATAAAAGAAGCCAGTCATAAGATCAGTAGTCATCAATGTAAAAATCCCTGTGCACAGAATAGCAACCTTTAAATTAGTTTACTATTTAAAAGTTATGCACAATGGACAGTTTGAATACAGAATTTTCTTGAGCAGATCAAGTGAGATGGGGAAGCCTGCAGAGCTGCTGCGCTTTACACAGGAAACAGCAACACATCAGATCCTACACATTCTGCAGAACATGGAAAAGAAAAGCAGAAAGGAGGCAGTTCATCAGATCATTGTTCAGCGAGTCCCCCACCCGGCCTACATTGGCTGCTCTTCGCTGATTCATCCAAAGCTGTAGATCTGATGAGTGTGGGCCATTTCTGGGTCAGTGAGCAGCATTTTGCACTGAATAGGAAACAGAGTTGGGAGGCCAGAGCGTTCAGACCCTCACCCCCAAAAACACACACAGCTACACACACATTACATTGTCACCCCCTCATTCAAGTGGTGAGACATAGTGTACACCCTGACAAAGCTGCAGGAGCCCTCTCAGAGGATTGTTAATGTAAGTACTCTGCAAATTGTACCTTTTCTTGCTCATGGCCTGCCATTAGAGAGTTCCTTCCTGGCAGTGCTGTTACAGTGAGAGGATTGCATTAGGAAGCAGAAAATATGCTGATGAAACGTGATGTTGACCTTGTCGACAGGTTGTTTCAGTTGGAGGTCTGGTCAAATACAGACTTTTTGTCAGTTAAACAACTCCTTCCCTGTGGTGTAACACAGCGGACTGTTGTCCTATTTAGCCTTTAAATAAAGCTCTGTACTGTTGCAGTGTCTGAGGTATGCGGTAACCGGCATATTTTAGAGCTGGATTCATATTTAGTGCATTGTGCTTGAATGAAAGTTTATTTTTCTGAACATGTTTCTCCATAATGAACAAAAAATTCTGAGCACTAACATATCTTATACTTATCAATTTGTTGTTTGATGATTCCCTGGGAGAATAAGGTGCATTTGTACTGCGGTCATGGTCGAGATGGCAAACAGAATTCACATTAGTGACAAATGAACTGCTTTCTGCTACCACCGGACTCTTTCCAGCAATTTTTTGATAGGATAATGACTCAAAAAGCTGCTCCTGGCACATTCTGACACAGCATCTATTGAAGTGAAGTTGATTTAGACAGGCCAGAAAAGAATCTTGCTTTGAAAATACTCATTCATACGCCTTTAAATAGCTTTAAAAACCTGAAGTTTTCAACATCTCCTTTTACTTGTTTGCTCTACTGGTAACTGACCTCTCGAGTGAACCGTGTGCCTGTGCTTGCTTTTCTTTAGCCTTTTTGTCCTTAATAGGCTTCATGCATCTCTGAATTTATCTTCCTTTACATTCGTTCTTGGCCCTCTGAGCACGTACTTCACACTGCATCTAACTCTCCATTTCAGACGATTTGGATGCGCCTAAAAATATTCACACAGCAGAGAGAATGAGGTCACCCTATCTCCCAGCAAGATCTGTGCTTTTCCACAAGGAGGCGAACGGAGTGACGTACAGAGTCCCAGCTTTGCTCTACCTGTCCCGCTCCAGATCCTTTCTGGCCTTCTGTGAGGAGAGACTCAGCCCGTCCGACTCTCAGGCTCACCTGCTGGTCATGAGGAAAGGCACTTTCTACAGGAACTATGTGGAGGTCGGTGATGTTCACTGCTCACTGGTTCTGGGCTGTAAAATTAAAACTTCTATTAGTAAAATACAAGCTGCACATTTAAATACTATAACTTAACGAAAGGACACACTGGGGAGATTATATCTCTTAGCTGGCCTGGGAACACCTCATTGTGGCCCCCTGGATGAGCTGGAGGAGGTGGCTGGGGAGAGAGGGAGGCCTGGGCTTCTCTGCTTAGGCTGCTTATGTAAATTATTGTTTTCCAATTTGAGTGAATTTGCCATTCCTCTGTATCTTTCTTTTTCTGCAGTGGGAGGACATCCGTGTTCTGGGTACTGCTTTCCTGACAGGCCACAGATCCATGAACCCGTGCCCGGTCTACGATGAGTTCACAGGTACTCTCTTTCTGTTCTTCATCGCTGTTCTGGGCCACACCTCAGAGTCCTACCAGCTGGTGACAGGGAAGAACGTGACCCGACTGTGCTACGTCTCCAGCACTGATGATGGCGACACCTGGAGTCCAGTCACTGACCTCACCAATAGAGTCATAGGAGACACTATTAAAGGTCAGGCACGTTCATAAAGGAAACATCCACCTAAAAACAAACCTCCACTGTCTACAAAAAGGAGACTAAGCTTGAAATCAGAAGTGTTTGTGGTATTATATTTAGTTATATTTAAAATGGCTCCTTATGCTTCCTAGTTTCCAACAAGAAGACCCAAGGAAGGGCTACACAGTCCTAATAGTTTTTATTTGCTTCCTTCCTAGCAGAATGGGCCACATTCGCGCTTGGCCCAGGGCACGGCATCCAGCTGAAGTCAGGCCGTCTACTCATTCCTGCCTATGCCTACCACATCGAGTGCAAAGAGTGCTTCGGGCAGCTCTGCCAGACCGCTTCTCACTCCTTCTGTTTTCACAGTGACACCCACGGGAGAACCTGGCGCTTTGGAGAGGCGGTACCAGGGCCAGAGAGCGTAGAGTGTCAGATGGTGTCTGTGGATGAAGAGGATGGGACTAATGTGCTGTACTGTAACGCTCGCAGTCCTCTCGGCTACAGAGTGCAGGCCCTCAGTCTGGATGATGGAGCTGCATTTCAGGAGGGGCAACTGGTGCAGAGGCTGGTGGAGCCTCGAAATGGTTGTCATGGGAGTATTATTGGATTTCCTGCTCCGTTAAATCTATGTCATAGTCTTAACAATCACTTACAGCTACCTGTACAACTCTCCAGACACTGGACAGCCTGCATTCCAGAGTCCAGTTATACCAAGCTGAGCACCAGCTCTGTAGCCTCTTCAGTATCAGCAAACAGCTCCAGCAACATCTCTAGTGTTCCCACTAGCTCCTTGCCACCTCCTCACAAAGCCCCTCCAGATTTTCTTACGCCCACCTGGGTAGTATACTCCCACCCAACATGGACCACAGCACGGAAAGACCTGGGCTTGTTCCTCAGCCTTTTCCCCCGTGATCCAGACAGCTGGCGTGGCCCCTGGGTGATCTACGAGGGCCCGAGTGCCTACTCTGACCTGGCCTACATAGAGCTGTCGACCTCACCTGGAGCCCCAGCTGCCGTGGCCTTTGCCTGCCTGTTTGAGTGCGGTACTAAAACAGCCTACGATGAAATCTGCTTCAGCATCTTCACCCTCTACGAGCTCATTGATAATCTGCCCCGGGACTTCCAGCTGGGAACAAACAACGAGGGATACAAAAGACAGCAGAGGAGTGGTCGGAGAAATTTCAAACATGATGCTCAAAAGGCACCGGTTTCCCAACAGGTGTCCCCTGTGAGAAAGAGGAGAAAGAAAAGCAAGCTGGCTGAGATGTGCTGTGTCTTAATGTAGATTTGAAACTTGCAATGCACAGCTATTTGTTGTACAGTAACTGTTTCCTATATCTGCTTCACTTTCTTAGTATAATAAAAAAATCTTTCACTTAACGATTGTGGCGTTATTGCTCTTGTTCGAATTTTTAAAATGAATCTGCAACCAAAATTGTTGAATTGCTGTCAGTAAACAGAATGAAAACTGTCGCAACAGCAGCCTTTAATTTTCATTTTCATGGACTAATCCATGAATAAATATGAGTCACATGGGAGCCAAAGCTTTTTCATAGGAAAACCAGGAGCCAGAACATATAATCAGGGTTGTTTCTATGAATTAATGCCAGATTATTCTTTTCAAACACAGATATTAGACAAACATCCATGTTATCCCACAGCTGTGTCCAATCTGGTCTTCTTCCTCTCCAGTCAGTTAACAGGATAAAAGTCGGTAAAAACAATCACACCATGACGTCTATGGACGCGTCCCAAATGACCCTGTGGCGTGACTGCTTTGTGAACTACAGTTTTCAAGGTCAATAAGAGCTTTCTTGTATTATTTAAGAAAAATATCTCATCACAAAATGTGAAATGTGGACCGCCCTCTTCGAGCTGCATAGTCAGCACAATCTTAAAACTTTTCATCTTTTGCTTTGACCAAAAGCCCAAATGGCTGGAAATGTGTTTAATCTGGCAAAGTAAAAGAACTTGCTCCCTTAAATTTAAACTGACAAACAGCAGACCAGCAGCAGGCTCTCTGATTAATCACACCTGCAGCTCTAATGGGATAATTGTCCCTAAATCGCTCATTTCTTCTTGTGAGAGTGCTGAAACATTTCAGTGCTGACAATCTGCATTGCATGAGAGAATGTGAGGAAACAGATAAAGTGGAGCAGTTTGCTTAGTTAAGAGGGAGAAAAAAAAAACAGATTGTGCTAGGAAGGCAGCGGGATCTGGACAGTCTCTTCTCGCTGCTTCCTCCTCCTCTTTAAACAACTCCGTTCTCACTGAAGGATCATTTCACTGCCTGCGCTCTCCCACTGAAGTCGTTACTAGTGTTTTTCCCTAAGCATCTGTGTAAAATAATGAGGATCATCATCACTCTGGCTATGTTAATGGGAGTAGCTGGGAGCCCCAATGGGACAATCAGCCCTCAAACTGCCTCAGCGGACACAACGGCTCATCCCAACTGTATACCCGAGACGGCAGATAAAACTGGACAGGTGAGAAGCAAGCTGGTGCACAACTGTTCTGCTTTTTGATGGATTTGCTTCCTGCTGTGGTGTGTGACTTATTAGCTGCATTTGAAGAAGCCAATGAAATGTTTCTGAGATGTTGTTGCGAAATGACTGACACACAAACTCTCAAAAAAAAAAAAACATTTTAAAAGGAGGAAAGATGTCTGGTGCAGTCATTATAACCTAAAGACCATTCTGTACACAGTACAAAAGCTATTATAAGCTCAAGTCAAAACTCTGAGCTTGCTGTAACTTTCCATTTGAATGCTGCCTGCAGAGTTAACTGCAGTCAACTGTTAGTGAAGTGCAGACAATAGTCTTTCCATGTGGGGCAGACATTAGGAGGGGTATGAAAAACTGAGGAAAAGTAAAATCTTTCTTTGTGTGAGTCCTTTTTGATGATAAGGAGAAAATGATGAAAATATTTAGATGAGGGCTCAGCTCTTCCACTTGCTCTTCTTTGCTGGCAGCTGTCCTGTGGCCTCCAAGTATTTGTGGATGAGTTCTTCTTGTGTGCTTGGCAGGCAGGGCTGATATCTGCTGTACTCCATGGTGTACTCTCCTTTCCCCTGAATAAACAATGACATGCTGTTAGTAAATCAAATGACTTATGGATGTCTTGTTGTACAAACCACGTCTGAATTCAAGAATCCTGTGTACAGTGGGCATTTCCCTACTTATGTCCCTGCACGTTTAGGTTCTTTTTGGTTTTCTTCTTACTAAAAACCGTATCTCTGGTTGCCAAAATCTAGCTGAGTGAACTGAGGAGTTGATCAACGTAGTGATCCGCTCATCCAAGTCACCTCTAGTTACTGTGAACTCCAGCTGTAAACTGTCAAAGCAGCAGCAATGAGCTGCATAGAGGGCAGAGACTACACCAGCCTGATGAATTCTGTGAACACTACTCAAGGCTGGAAAATGATAAATTCCAAGTGTTTTATTTTATTTTCCTTTTCAAATACAAGAAAATGTGTGAATACAGTATATGCAAGCAAAACAAGTTTTATGTTGTGAAATGCATTTTCAATCTTTGTTTTAAATCCCCTTTTTCAGTACATCATTTTAATCTAGATCTTAATAGGGCGCATGAGGCTTACTGATTTTATTGACCATATTAATTGAGGACAAGGCTGCTGAGATTCGAACTTGTCCGATTTTTATTGTGTGTGTGTGTGTGTGTGTGTGGCCCGGTACGGTAACAATATCCCATCTGCCTTTTTTTCTCGGCTAAGTGACAGTGTATGACATAAGTGCCACCATGCTGCAACTGATGCTGCACGATCTCTGATCTGACTGTTCTTGGTGGAAATCTGGACAGAGGTAGTAAGATCTGGTGCTCCAACCTGTACTTGTGCAGCACCCCACCCTGCGGCTGTTTTTGATCAGGGTTTTGGTTTTGAATGCGCAACGATATCCGACTCTTAGAGATTTATGTTTTTGTTTGATGCTGCACTTACTTCAGTACATGAGCGTAGCTCTGTGGAATAACCAAACATGTCATTTAATGGGATCTGTTGGAAGAAACAGGATGAAATTGGTGATGAAGGATGACAGGGGGGAAAAAAAGGTGTAACTGAAGGTAAATGCTGTATGTTAGAAATGTACAAACTGCTCTTACATCAGCATAAAGGGTGAAGTATCCTTCAGCCCCATCCTGCCCTGTGATGACGCCGTGGCGGCGGTTGACTCCAGCAATGACCACTCCTTGAAACTCCTGAGGAGCAACAATTTCCACAGACATGATCGGCTCCAGGATGACTGTGTTGGCCTTCTCCATAGCTGTAGAGAAAACAGTGAAACCAGCAGTAATGTACATGATAGTATTTAGCTGAATCAGGCAATGGAAAGACAAACAGAAAGGGCTGGAGGTCAGAGTAACCATATCTGAAGCTCACCTTGTTTTAGAGCGCCCTCTCCTGCACGGATGAAGGAGATCTCATTGGAGTCGACCATGTGATGCGCGCCATCTTCCAGGAGGAATCGAACCCCTGAGATTTTGTGCCCACTCAGAGGGCCCTTCTCACAGGCATCCCTGAAACCCTGTGGCATGATGGGAAAGTAATGAGCAAAGTGCAAAGGGGAGGAAAAATGTTTTAATGTGAAATTGATTCCATTTGTTAAACTTTTTCTCTGTGACCACATTTAAGTGCTTGCCTTTTCAACAGCTGGTACAAACTGCTTTGGGATGTTGGTTCCAACAGTCTGGTCTTCGAACTCCAGTTTGGTGTAATGCTCTGGCTCGAGAGGCTCAAGGACTCCGATAACTTTCCCGTACTGCCCGGAACCGCCAGTCTGCTTCTTATGGGTGAAGTCAAACCTACAGGGAGAAGAAAAGAGAACCCCAGGCTGAAGCAGAGTGACAGAAAATAGCAAGAACTGGATAAGGCCCAAATACATGCGCCAATTACTAATAAAGGACCAACATAAAAAATAAAATAAAATACTCCTCAGTATTTAAACCTACATTAGTTTTCTATGTCTAAACAATAATATATAAAAAATAACTGATGTAAGATGCATGGTTGTAAATTTGCATTTACATGAGCAATTGTTTTCAGTCTTGCTACAGATGTAACTTCAATATATTATATTTCAACAGTAATTTATGAAATGCTATTTATAATTTTAAGGTGGGGATCTTTACCCCATATATGTGATTATAGTATCCACTAAATCTTTCTGCACTAAAATATAACTTTTCCTACATATTTTAACTGAAGCTGAAACACTGCATTAATATATAACCCAAAAAAACCAAAACTATTTCATAAGTTGGAAATATTTGTCCATTTGCTGAAAATCTGTAAGCTGGGAGGAAAAAAGGGTTCTGTCTCTTTAAAAAGGGGCAGTCCTCTGTGAGCTCTGCTGTCAAAGGAAGTGGGAAGTTAACTTTCCATCTGCGTGAGGTGCAGCTGACTCGGAACACCGATCTAGGAAGGGGGAGAGAAAAAAAAAAAAAAAAAAAAAAAACAAGAAAAACTTTCAAAGACGAATTAATTTAGGAAAGCTCTAATTGGTGTTCAACAGACCATCGCTGCATGGAATCAGAGGGCCATGTCTGAGGATAGACTGCAAATTAGACAGAAATGGTACAATGTGTGCATCGCTTTTCTGTGATCACAGTGCTTTAGTGTCACATATGTTGTTAAAATGGTATTCAGGGTAGTCCAGTATAGACATTTGGCAGGAAGACAAAGACAAGGTGAAACAGGCACATTTACATGGCTTCCATTGTGCTGCTTCCCTTTGGCCACAAACAAAATGACAAGCTTTAGTAGAACTCAGGCCTTACACCTAAGTTAAAGTAGCAATGCAACATACTTGAATTATTGAAAGTACAACTTATTGTTCCAAAGCAAACTGGTCTTTATGATGATAAATTACATTCTTTCATCGTTAATACTAAACCACAAGAGGCTGTATTGTGAGGTAATTTGTTTTGCATTTAGAGGTGCGGTCACAGCGTTTAGTGACTCTGCCAATGAAAAGCAAAAACCTTACCTGATTTAAATTTGGCCACTATCCCCTTTAGTGCCATTTCCTTGTGTGCATTAGGCACTAGTATGTTTAAATTGCTCCCTTGAAGTTCACCACTGTCAAAATGGAAAGCCGTCAACTTCAGTTGCATTTTGGGGAAGCAGAGTCACAGGGAGCCAGGGTTCTAACAAACATCCTAACACTGATTGAGGGATAAAGTCAAACCCGATGAATTTTTTAAAAGAGCATTTTCCTGGTTCTGCTCCTCCCCCTTCAGTCGTGAACACTGTGGACTCTTTCGCTGAAAACTCCTTTTTGTTCTCTGGGATGTAGCTGAAGAGCCAGCTCCTATCATCCAGTAATGAGCCTTGACAGGTGGGGTTAGTTTGACATAAAAGTTTTCTCTTTGTGCAAGTTTGAGGTCTTTAGTGAAAGGCTTTCCAGAGGTGTGCGGGTAGAAAACCTTCAAGGAGAGATCGCCACATTTAAATCAGACAATGTTTTTGCTTTTTCTTGGCGGAATCATGAAAGTTCTATAAATCAAATCACCAGAGAGGCTGAGATGGGAAATCACAGGCACCACGCTAAAGTATTTTAAAAAGGTTCAAAGGTTCCAACGCCTAAAAAAAAATGAAATGCAGGGTGTATCAGAAATAATCGTCTGATTTCAAAAGGCTATATTTTAAAAAAAATAATGGACATAGAAGCTTCTGGTACATTTTAAAATACATGGCTGAATATAAAGTTTTACATACAAAACAGTGTTCACAAAATTCTAAAGCACTTTGAATTCGGATGATTCTGTTTGATGCACCATGCACACTGGTTTAAACTTAAAGAATGCCTTGTAAGTTGTAAAGCCGAATATGATTTTATGTAGAAAAAAGTTACTCTTAAAAATAGCTAGTGTCAAATAGCTCTAGTGGAGTCAAAAGTATAATACATCCCACTAAAATTTAGTGGAGTGGAGGCATAAGGCACTATAAAATTGTCTCAATTTCACCATTTTTTTGGGGGCCGAGGACATACTGCTTGGTGTTTAGCATGTTTGTTGTCCCAAATAAAGTGGTGAAATTGACATTAGTTAATTTTTTACTCCAAAACAGTCTTTGTTACTGTTTTACCTTTGGGTATTCAACTTTGGATCTATATGACGTTGGTTTAGCGCTACAGACTTATGAACAAGTTCTCATCCCAGGGCGTCAAACACCGCTGTCCTGTCAGACGCTGCTGGCTTTGCAGATATATGCAAAAGGTGTTCTTTGGCAAACGTGCCTTGACACACTGGCCATAGCAAAACAGGACACCTCTACAGATCCAGCTTTTGACAAAATGGTAGTATGTGGCATTCTGGGAATAAGAACAGGCTGAACCAGTGTCCAAGGAAGGCATGTTGGCTACTATACACATCGAGCTGTTGGAAAGCATGATGAACATGTGTAGTTGTGTAGATCTGAAGGTGATCCAATGTGATCTTAGAAAAAAGATAAAGCAGATTTACTGTATCTCTCTGAATATGCTTGACAGGCGGCAGTCACAAGTTCTGGAGATCAATCGGTACAGTATTTTTATTTCTTTTTCCTCTTCAGTCCCCATCACGACCCTCCTGTATGGCATGTGCGCCACTATGGCAAGAAGCACGTTTCTAGACAGGGAATGAAGTCAGTGGGTGGGTTTGTAGGGTAGGCATAGAAGTGAGAGCAAACCTGTTTAACAATAAATTAAAAAAAAAAAAAAACACTTTAGCTTGCACAACATAATTGTGGTCATAAAGCATGTTCATCGGGCCATAAAGAGGTTTCCTTTCTCTCCTAGCATGCTGAACCAGTAAATTTCCCAAAGTATGCTCCATGTGAACCTTTGAAGTTTGATCCACCATAAACATTTGTTTCCCCTCCATCCAGCAGTTAATTTCACAGTCCGCACCTGTTTAAGCATTACTTCTCCAGCTTCTCCTCTTCCATCCCTCTCTGCTGTCTATTCTCAGTTTACAAAGCCTATCAGAGAAATGCTTCAAAAATACATTATTGTTCTGAACATCTTCCTGTGTTCTCACTGTCATATGATTGGTGACTGCCCAAGCAGGGAAAAGAGGTATGTAGTCAAGTTGAATGAGAAACTCCCATAATGCTCTGTGCATGTCCAGTAGATGATTCTACATTTCCCCCCTCAGCAAACTACACCCCCTTTGGGACTGATCCCTTGACACGGTTGCACTGATACAGCACTAGAGTTTGTTTGGCTGAATGGGTCTGCCTTAGACTTCTCAGGGTCCCGTATGTTTCCCTTAACCAATCACAAAGGTTGAAGGCTATGCCGCCTTGTGACCTTTGAGCCTTTTCCCTTCCCTCACCTGTTGGAAAGCATTTACTGTCCTCCCCTTTAACTGATATAAGAGTATATCTCCTTGAATGCAATGGAGAAGAGCCTTGTTTGCTGCCTGTCTTTCTAACATTAGAGCTATTATGAGTTTTACATTTTTGGAGTAGACAGGTAAGTAGGAAGGTAAGTAAGGTTATGACTGCCACTGTGGTGGTTGAATAAGGTGGGAAAATAACATTAAACAATAGGTAAAATAAAGCATGCAGCATAATTCTGAAAGATTAAGCTTCATTTTTTTTTTTTAAAAACTTGGCAAGATGATAGTCTGAATGATAAGCAAATAAGCGAAGCCAAGACTGCCAGCAAAGCAACTACGGAACCTCTGCTGTCAAAGGGCGAGGAAGTCCTGACTGTGCCAGAAAAAGGATCAGCTGAATCTCAGAGACTTACTTAACTAATTGGAACAGGCGTGCTTCAACAGTAGAGACGTTGTATGCTGCAGTCTTTGGTGTGCCTAGACAATGATGTGCATGAGACACATTCACATCTAGTGGGCTATGGGTTTGTTGGTGATGTGAATGGTGGACCCCCTCATCTCTCAGCTAGAGAGAAAAGCATGCAGGGAGATCCAGGTTTGCATGAGAAGAGCACCCTAGATGTAAAGATACTGTCATGAATAGAAGGCACAAAGATGCAACCCTACTGTGCAAATCTTTTCCTAAGTATAATCTGGATTTGAATTCATGTACTAATTAGGAAAAGCTGTGGATTTGATCTAGATGTATGTGATGGGAAATAAAAACACAAGCACACAAACTGACAGCTGTGATAGATTTTTCTTTTTATTTGAAAGGAAATACTCGTCAATTACAGAATTCATGCACAGCATGGACAAATCACTCAGTATTCACAAACACAGACAAATATCTCCTCATATTAAACAACAGAGGACATCTACTGGATACTCGTAACAGAGAGAAACAGCTCAAAGATTGCTCAAAGGTAGGAAATCTGTCTTTTAGAAACTCTAAGCCGTGTTTATTCTTGATTTTAAAATGTCAATCAGATCACAAATAAACAAATGCAAACAACCACTGAGACATTTTGCAATTACCGAAACAACTCGTGGGAGTTGTTTGCGATGCATTTGACCTCATATATTGTGTAGTGTACCAGGAAGCGTGTCATCAGACTAGGACCATACTCTGTATATAAAAAGTAGATGTAACCATTATGATGGTCACATATTGGTTTGGCAAGCCCGATTTTGAAACATTTTGGCCACTCTCACCTTGGTATTTAGAAACCTGACATTGCCAAGCAAAGTGATCATATATGGTTGATAAAGAGAAGTGCTAAGTTTCTGGCTAATACTATCAAACTCAAACATTCAAGTACTGGGTTACTTTTCAATTAGTGTTGAGTAATGTAAAATAAAACAATAGAATTTCACTAAAAAAACTAGCAAAGTGTGCACAGCAGGCCATGTTATTTGATAACGATATTAAAAACTAGGGCGGCGCGGTTGTTAGCACCTATCACTCTGAATTGGATAAGTGAAAGAAAATTGATGGCTGGACAGAAAAATCCTCCCAAAGGCACCGGTTCCACAAACATAGTCTAGAGGTCCAGTTCAGGGACTTGGAGGTCATTTGGAGGTAAAGGACAGCAGGCAGCTATTAACTACAGCTGCCTGTGTTGGCATCTACCCATCAGTCAAACTGGCTACGCCCCTGACATTGTGCCCTGAATCCTGCATGTGCAGAATGTGGTATTTCTTTTTAATCTTCTCGTAAATATGGATTGATTGACAATAGAGGGGCATAATAATTTCAAAATAATCCAGGGCTTTTAAGTGCTGGAGGAAATGACATAGACAGTAACAAAATCAAAAACAAGTGTTCAGATTTAAACTTTGGAGACACGTGATACACGTGGGTGCCAATGCCGATGTGTCTCAGTTGTCCACCTGGGATCCAGCTGATGCATTTTTAAAATCGAGTGTAAACACGGTTTGTAGGGAGTCACCCTGTTTGGCCAAGAAATACCTACTTACACCACATAACCATTTGATAAATCATGATGATCTGTTTTGCATGGATTTAACAATTAACTATAATGAATTAATGAATATTGGAGGTACTGGTAGGCCAGCTGTTTCCCTTTGTTTCAAGTGGTTCTAACTTCATATTTGAACATGACATGACAGATCAAGTCCCAGCAGGAAAGAGTAAGTACGTCAAACTATTCCCTCAACACACCAAACGTACGTCAACCCAGTGGTATTTCCTTTGAAGAGTGCTATGTTCCAGTAGTATGTATCGTTCCCTCTCATCTTTCAACAGGAGGCCTTGTTCACCTGTTTCCTTTCCCCACTGCTGTGTCTCTAGGCATTTGCATGGTGGACAGACCTCATGGTAGAGCATGCAGAAAACTTCCTGGCCCTCTACGCCATCGACATGGATGCTGCCCTGGAGATCCAGTCACCTGAGAGCTGGGACAGCTTTCCCCTTTTCCAGCTGCTGAACGACTTCCTCAGGACAGATTGTAAGCTCATGTAGTATTTATGTTTTAATTGCCCTTAGGTATTTGCATCAAAAACCATGGAAAGATATCTTTTTGTAACACGCTTTCC
>VUQJ01000230.1:0-15283 GCA_015108635.1 Andinoacara biseriatus
ACTTAATCATTTCTAGAGGAAAAGGAAAATGCAAACTAAACTAAGGGTCACATGACAAAAAAATGTTGGACAATTTTTTTAAGGTTTTTGCTATTTTAGAGGCGATATTCAGAAGACACCGAGCTGATGGAAAAAGCTGAACAGGAGGTGTGCGCAGCTCCCTCAAAGCTTTCCCTCGACATTTTTACCAATTCTAAATCAATATCAACAAATGTTTTGGTCACTTGTGTATTGATACACGCTAGTTCAAATTCATATTGACTGGAAGCAGCTGTAGCAGCAAACAGCATCACATGCATCCACACTGGAGTCAAACAAGTACACAAATGAAGCATTGTGAAATTACATTTGCTTTGATGACCATGACAGAGAGGTTTGGAAAATATTTTGATCTATTGTCTCTCAGCTAAAAGTTAGCTTTCATTTACCAACACTGTGGAGAGTGAATCCATTGATCCCTTCATTCATCCAGCCACTAAGACAGAAATTAAATCCCTCTCAACTCCGCTGGAGTTCCATCCATAGTAAGAATCTTAGAGACACCACTTCCACATTTGTGGTTGTAAAAGTAAAAAACAAAATAAAAACAAACAAATATTATAATATATATATATATATACATAAACAAATGCAGCAACACATCTGCTTAAATAAAGGCACCGTTTGCATGTTTTTAACCTAAAACTAAATTAGTTAAAATTATTTGAAAAAGAAAATCAAGCATTTAATATGTGAAAAGAAAAACATGACATTTCAGTTATATGTGAATGTTTTTCAGTGCATTAAAATTATGCTGGAAGGGAAAGGAAAAAAGAAAAATGATGCAACAACACCAGAGGAAAAAAATACAGATATGTATCAGATCAGAAAAACAAGGAAAGTTTGGATGGATGAGCAGTAAAGTGAAGAGAGGACATAAACGTGGTGCACCACAGTGATATAGTGACTTATAAAAACAAAACAGGATGCGGATAGATAACTTTATGGATGACTTGATAGTTACCAAATAAAAGAATGATATATATTTTAAACAGGGATGAGCAAACATAAATAAGAATTTGCAGAGGCAGCGATAGATAAAGATAACAGAGCAGACAAATAAATCCTAATTTGCACAGACCCTGAAACAAGCAGCAGATGAGATTTATAGAAATGAAAGACACGCAAACAAAAAACTGAGGAATAAAAATTAATGAAGATAACTAGTTCAGAGGATAATAGAAAAAAAAGACACTTTAATTTATAAATAAAATAAAAAATGTTCTATTTTATATAATTGGTGATAATAATCTTCATATTTGTATAATTTTCTGTCTAAAATGGGTTTTGATCCCACTCTGCTTTGAGTGTAGCGATAGTGGCATTATTTGCATCACTAGCACATTGCTCCATACTCGTTTACTTAGGAGAGAAAAAAATTATAGTCATTACTGAGATAATAACATTAATTTCACCACATAAAACCTAGAAGACATTAAGACTCATCCCGCACAAAATGTTTGAGGCAAGAGAAAGAATTACACAAGGAGGAATTAAGCAAAAAAAAAAAGAAATAAACACTGCAGATACCAAAATTACCCTTTGATATCATTAAGACCAGAAGCTGGAAGCCAAATTACCTTTAAAGGAAAGCTGCATTCACTCTGCTAAAATTAAGGCCCACCAGATAGTGACGCTAAATATTGAATGTTTTAAAAGGTGTAATGTAAAATTGTGTGTGCGCTAATTAGCTCTGAGATACTGATGTGTCTTTTATATTGATGTGCTATGCTATGATGTTTGTATGTGTTTTAATATTGAATGCATCACATTGAGGATGCATAGCTTCCCCACATAAATCATCGCTGTTGTTCAACAATATAATACAAAGTGTTAGTGCGATTTTTAAAAATCCTGCATCCTGTTTTTGAGTGCTTGGCCTCAACAAATAGCAGCATTAAATATGTAGAAGAATACTTATCTGTGAGTGCTGATACTGCGTTCATTTTCTGTTTGTTTTGTCCATGTGAAATGTGCATTAGAATACACTCTGCTCATTCACCTCATTCTGTACTGTGAGCATATGAGAGGCTGCATCCATCAAGTGCTTTTAAGCTGCCGATTACTATGGTAGGTAACTATGGCAAGCTGCCGATAATAGCTAGACATTTCATAGATTAACTAGTTGATAGTTAATCTTTAACTTTATTTAATTTTAATGTTTAAAAATGAACAATATCACATATTACACTTTCAAAGACCAGACTTTAAAATCAAATGTGGCCACTGGAGTTCAGGATTAGCCCATCTAAACAGGACTACAGAGAATGTAAATATTGTATAATATTTTTATTACCTTTCTCTAGTTCTCCTGTTGTACAGCAGTGAAACATCACTGCAACACTCATACAGTAAAACTGCTTCAAATTCTAAAAGTAAATGTTACCCGGCAGCTCAACTTCCAAAATATTAAAATAATGTTAGAATTAAAAAACACTGCTCATTGTATCAATGTAGAAAGCAAAATATCCACAGCAGTAAAAGTAAATTTAATCATATAAATTGAATTTCTCATTAATAATAACAATAATAATGATAATCATAAACATAAACATTTTATTTATAAGCACCTTTCGTGACATCCAAGAACACTTTACAGGGGAGAAAGCAAGACAAACCAAAAAAAGCACAAACAAGAAACTAAAATGACCAAAACAACTAAAGCAAGTATGCAATTTGGAAAAGTTAGTTTTGAGTCGTGATTTGAAGATATTTAGAGAGTCAATATTGCAAATGTCTGGTGGGAAAGAGTTCCATAGCTGGGGAGCAGAGCTGGGTATTATCCGTGAAACAATGGAAATGGATGTTGAATTTACGGAAAATACTGCCAAGAAGAAGGCGGTAAGTGATGAAAAGGAGGGACCCCAGGGCAGAGCCTTGAGGCACACCTGAGGTTACAGGAGAGGGATGGGATTTGAAAGACTTCAGCTGGATGAACTGAGTGAGGCCTGTGAGATAAGAACTACTAAAATAACAGAAGAGAATGGATGGATACATAGATAGATATTATAAATTTCTGACACTGAAAGTATGAATTATGTCACTCCTTAGGCTCATAAACATTCACAAAACCAAAAGAATGATGGGATTAATTTCACATGAGCAACCTTGTGGCTGGCAAACAGTAAAACGAGTGCAGCACAACAAAGGAGAAAACCGCTTTCTTGCCAGTTTTGCAGGACAACTTCAGTGTGGTCTGCTAGTTACTTAAGTTCAACAACTATTTCAATTTAGTTCACAAAGTTTATCAACTTATGTGTCATCACAGTTGATCTATCTTTTATAGAATAACTTCTGCTCAGCCCGTCCAGTCGGGAATGCCTCTCGGCTATGCTGCATTGATAAATGTGGATTTTCCACATTAGGAATGATGTTTCTGACCTTCGTTTTCCCTTCAACACACACAAAGCTGATTTGTCACAAATGTGTTACATTTACAAATAAATTTTGCTGATAATATTAATTTTTACTTAGGTAAGCTGCTTAAAGATATCATGAGCTGTAGAATGAGGACCACAGGCAGAGTCCAAGGCAGAAAAAAAAACAGCTTTTTATTTTGAATGATAGAAGATCCAGCAAAAACAAAACGGGGGGGGGGCAAACTGAAACTAAAGTTAGCAGGAAGCACACAGAGGTAAACAGGAGAGCACAAACATCACTAAGACAAAGGGAGACAGGGCTATTTATACACAAGTTAATCAGGAAATGGAAACTGGTGGAACGAGACACAGGTGAAGGTAATCACACAGTAATGGCAATGAGACAGGAGTGGAAGTGAGGCAAGACAGACAAACAGGAAGTTAGTAACAACAACTGAAAACTGAGAAATAGAAACATGAATAAATGTAACATGGAGGAGAGACCCAGGAGGAAGCCACAGAGGGAGAGGACTAATCAAATAACATAAGCAGACTCACAATACTCGGGAAAAATGAACATCAAAACTTAAACCATAAACTGAGAGCCATCCGGAAAAGAACTCATCAGTCAGCTGATTCCTGGTGGAGTTTGTATTACATGTGTCACACACTGACACAAAAAGTGCTTTCTGAGTCACTGGTTGGATAAATATATTCATAACTTTTACTTATCCATGAGTGGAGTAGAATATAGTAAAACTTTGATTAGAGGCTGTCTTAACACACACACACACACACACACACACACACACACACAGAATACTTTGGTATGCAGAGAAGTTCATGGCGCTCAGGCTTGGTGGTGTGAGGTGTTGGTGCTGACACGCTGTCTTTGCTTTTCACCGAGCTCGGCTCCGTGTGCTTTACAGCCACACATCTCCACTTTGTTTTCATCTGTCCAGAGGGCATTGTTCCAAAACTCTTATGGTTTATTCAGATGTAACTCTGGAAACCTAAGCTCCTAAGCTGCGCTGCCATGTTCTTTTTAGAGAGAGGACATTTTCTCCTGGCAACCTTTCCAAACAAACAATACTTGTTCAGTCTTGTTCTAATTGTACTGTCAAGAACTTGCTAACTGAGAGAGTCTCAGACGCAGCTCTTGGCTTTTTGCCGTTTCTCTTACCTTGGGGTGAAATTTCTGAGAAGTCCACTCCCAGGAAGATAGTTGCATTGCATTAACACACACCTGAATGCTCTAAACCGGCAAACTGCCAAAACTTCTGCTTTTATAGAGGTCATCACACTTGCTGATGATAAATCAAGTGCATTTGATTAACCTGGTTACTGCTCACACCACCACAGAGTCCTGCGAAGACGTGTGAGCAAAGTGTTATGCTGGGTTTGTCTGAACTTTATTTAATGATTTATTATTTTTAATGAAGAAGAGCTGAGCCCTACTATTGGAAACAATAGTTTAAGAGACGACTGCCCCGTAAGCGAGGCAGATTTCATCACAATAATGTAATTGAGGAAGAATGGTTGCTGTGTTTGGGCGTCTTTAGCACTTCTTTGTAGATTTAATAACAAAGTAAACACAGCTTTTTTTTTTCTCTGGGAATATTGTATCATTAATTTTTTCAGGGTTACAGTAAACATAAATGCCTGTTTATAACAGAAATGTTATTTTGTGGGGATTTGGGGTATCAAAGCTTTTTATGTTCAAACCGAGCATCACAAGTATCTGCAGCTGCTTTCATGGTCTCCCCCTGTGGGCTCAGCTGCCACTGGGCTGACTTTCCAGCGCCGCATCATCATTTGCACGGGTTCAAATCCTGCTTCCCGCTGTGATGTGTGTGTGTGTGTGTGTGTGTTGTTTGGGTTTTCTCTCTCTCTCTCTCTGCTCAGCACACTTTAGTAGCGTGCACTGTCAAATATTTGTACAAGTGTTGGCCAGCCTGCTCTCTGTTTTTGAAAAAGAAGCATTTTCACGAAGAATATTTTTCCATCGAAGAATCGAGTATTTGCAGTAACCTGAGAAGAAGTTTAGTTTTTATACTAGATGAAAAGCCTGAGGGCGCATGAAACCCACAAACTCTTGCTTGATGTCATGCTGCAGTGTTTCCTGTTGTCCATCACTCTTTGTCACTTACACTGATTTATCATTTGATTTATTAACTACCAAGTAATTGCATTTTTAAACAGGGCTGATGTCACACACTAAAATAGATTAGCAATAAGTCAATATCCTTAAACTCACAAATACTAATGAAAGCAATATTGCTCTATCTGACAAACTAATTCTCCTCATGTCCATCAGAACAGCTGCTGGGAAAATTCACAATGATGTGACAATGATGTGAAACAGCACGCAGACCCTCTGCAGGGGCCCGGCCTGCCAGTGTCATGCATCAGCTGTGTGGCAGGCAGGAATGAGGACCTCAATGTAGGACACTGGGCACGGACGTGAACATAAATACGTTTTATTCTTGGAATACGGAACAGGAACAAAAGGCAGGAGTCGGGCACAGGAGCACACAGCGGGAGAAAAATACTGAAGACGACGCGACAAGAAGCACAGAAAACACAGGACCTAAATACACAAGTAAAGGAGGGGAGAGGAAACAGCTGGGAGCACCGGTGAACCACATAACAGACAAGGGGAAGCAAAACTGAACATTACAGACAGGGACCAAAAGACTATCAAAATAAAACAGGAAGCCAGACGGGGAACAAAGACGTGGACCGGACACATGGAAACACAAGGAACTAGAAATAAACAAACCAAAAGAACACAAAACACTGGCCAACGGCCCAGGACCATGACAGCCAGACAACTGTAAATATTTGCTGTAACAGTAGGATCAGAATTCCTACATCAAACACAGAATATTAAATTGCATCCTATACAAAATATTCTTTTAAACACAGCAAGTCACAACATGTTTTGTATTCTTAAGATCCGTCCTTTGTAGGAGAACACGACAGATAAATAATGTATCTGTTCTACCTCCAGGGATTTGGAGCTTTAAAGATCCGTTTTTCAATATACAGACCTGAGTCAGCAGCAGATGCCCAAAGCTTCTCTCCTATGTGCGGTTTATAAATCTACCAAAGGCGTGTTCTTTATTTTGTTTCTTTATTTTGGGTTGTGGAGTGAAATCTTCAGATGCAATTCCATCAGAGTAAAGGAAACCTATACCGGAGCATGAAAATAGCCATTTTTTCACTGTTTATATAAATTTGATTTCAGATCATATGTCATGTTGAATTGTTGCATTTTTCTGTCTTCCTCTGTGGAAAGTTTGTCTTTAGGAAACAAAAAAAAATGGAAAAGGCCTGTGACAGCAATTCTTTTGCCAACAGATTGAGATTTTCTGATCATTAAAAAAAAAGGCCTGACGTGCACATGAAGATGATTTGAAACCTAAAAGCATTTATGCCACAAGCAGAAAAAGAAAAAAAAAGGGGGGGGGGGGGGGGGGGGGGGAGAAAATGATTTAAGATGGCAGGCAGGATTCCTGGGAGAAAAAAGTAAACAAAGAACGGTCAATATAAAAGTTTTGCCATCCACACATTCGGATATTTTACATAACGCAACCCAAGAAGGTTTTTGTTGTACTTCCTGTGTGATAAAAGCCATGCCTTTTATTCTCAACAGGTATTCTTACTTTTTGTTAAAAAAAAGAAAAGTCTCATATTTTTGCAAATTTGTAAATGCTTCTCACACCTCAGCATAAAGACATAAAAACTTCACGTTTACTGGGAAGTGTACAACTAGTCATGCTCTACAAATGCTTGGCTACATGTAAACAATAGATAGTGATCCTTTTTCTTGTGTCATCATCAGTTTTTTGATGGTACTTAAACTGCAGGAGTTTTCCTCTTTGTGCAGCAGACTTTTATTTCCTGCTCTAGTTTCTCTGACTCTTTTTTTTTCTGGCATGATCCATTTTCTTCTTCTTCTTCTTCTCTTCAGCAAAATGTCCTATTAGCTTTAAGCTAGCTTGGAAGAAATGAATGCCATTATTGGCTGAGGGGGAAATCAGTTAGAGTGGAAGGGTGCTGACTCCAGCAAGCTAAAAATCTTGTACCTGTCAACTCAGTTGCAACAAGCAGGTTTTTTGTTTTTTTTCCTCAAACAGCCATAAACCCCCCCCTCCCGCTACAATTAGACTAATGGTGTGTCACAGATACATTTTATTAGACAAAGATTTAGTGCTCCTCTGCTGGCATTTTAGTGACTGACAGGTTTCTCAGATGGCTGAGTGGCAAACTGAACGCCACAAACACAGCAACAACATTCAGGCTTCGGATGCAGAATCAGAAAAACGGCTTTCCAGAGTCAGCCCAGATAGTTGGAGAAACTTCAGAAAGACACGTTTTATTTTAGATCCACATCAACATGCTGCTAGTGACCACTGACTGCCCATTCCTGCCTGTCCAGGGGCCTCTGACTACTGAGAAAAGCACAGCATGATTCACTCCCACACCTCTATTTTCCCCCCTCAATCCTTTCTTCCGCAAGCCTGCACATGTCAGCTTCATCACACACGTATGTGGCTTTCAGGGTCTGTCAGAGAAGCTGATTTTTTAATTTTTTTTTTTTGGTTATATATTATCCATGGATGAACGCTTCTCTTATCTCTTTATACTGTCTTCTGTTGCTCTTTTCTGCTCTAGTATCCGTTCTTTTATCCAAGTGAAAAGTAATTTTTGTCACAGCAAGAGGACGACAGATAGAGGAAATCAATCGTGGCTGTTTAGGAAGAAAACTCTCCAACTTCTCTGTTGAATCAGCTGGTAACCTTTCATTATGACAAATTAAACAGAATAAACAAAACATCAAACGACTCTAAATACAACAGGAGCACTTCCCAGTGTAGCAGGTTTTTTTGAGCAGCTTTGCAGATGAATGGTGACATTATTATGTGTGTAAGCTTGCAGATGTCTGTATGAAGCTGCATGCGTGTTGGAAGCAGCTTTCATGTGACTTCATGTACATACTAGACATATTAGAGGCATCACTGCAAGTGTGTGTTTGTGCACTACCTGTTTTGCAAAGGACAGCTTGTTACCAAAGAAAGGCAGCACACCAGTTCTTTAAAATCTTTTTTCTCATATAGCACCTTTCTACGCGCTTCATGCTTTCTTTATGAAGCATGACGTGTCCTACGTTAGGACACTTTAGTATCTAGTTTTAAAATACTGATAGTATGAACCATTAACACTTCATATGTGCTCACATGTGTTGTGGTTTATTTAGAAATGAAGATATATGAAGTTGTTAATAGGAATAAAAGAATATGTATATGAATTACATACTAATGTGTTTTACTGTAGACGTAATGATGAATCAAGTATGTACTAATGCCTCACTAATGCTTTATAGAGTGTAGTTATTGGTTGGTTGGACAGGCAATTTTAAATAGTGTCTTGTGCTCTTGGAAATTCTAATATTATATTAACTAAGATCGTCACATCAAAGACATGACAATCACAGCGATTGTTTCATTGCACTCTTAAATTAAAGTTTTGGTTTGGGAAAAGGGGAATGTGCTACATCTGTAGAAGTCCTCACAAGTGCAGACACACAAAGCTAGGCCACCAGGCACCACTGGTGAGAAAGATAGGACCTGGGAGATGTTAGACATAGATACAGAGCTTCTCATGTTCAGCACGAGACAGCATGGTGGGGAATATTCAATTAAATCCTATCAGATATGTATCCCTGTGTGTGTAGTTTGTGTGTGTGTAACCACATACCTCCATACATGAGTTTATATGTGTCAGGGTTTATTGCACACACGTGAATATCTGACACAAGCCATTGTTCTTTGACTGATAACATCTCAGCATAATTGCCCTTTCAGATGCCTGCAAAAAAAAAAAGCTATTATCTTGAGCCTGCAGCAGCTGCAGCTATAGAAGCACCACATGCTAAAGCTGCGGTTTCATTGTATCGTACTATCCTCAGTTCCCCACAGTGAACAAGTCAGTTCTGTATATATGACTGCTCTTCTTTCTTATCTTATTCATGGATAGCTTAACAGTAATAATGTACACTTCAGACTGTAAGGCTGTTGTCATATGAATACTATTAAGAGCCAAGCAAATTCTAATGAGGTTTGATTGTGGATGTAAAGAAAAGATTAGATGGAATAAAAAAGATAGATTATGTTGCAGAATCAAACTGGAACTCCCCAGTTATGCCACGTAATTTGGGAACCTTGATAACACATGCAAGTGCAGAGATTTTCCATGTTACATAGTAAACATAAATTTTATCTTTTTTTTATTTACTTTAAAATGTGAAGGTAAGTTTACAGGTAGGTCACTGGCTGACGTAATCTGCTGCACTCGTACTCATTTGGACGACCGTGTTTGAACTTTATATTCTGTGTATTTTTAGATACCATCTATTTTCTTAACTGCTTATCCAATTCTGGGTCATGGGGGTGGGGTCGGGGGGTGTAGAGGCAGTGTACTGAATCATCACTAACCAATTAACCTGACATGCAAACATGCAAAGGCTGCAGAAAGGCTGCAGCCAGCTGGTGGATTTGAACCCAGGAGGTGAACAGTGCTAACCACTGCACCACTGCTCCACCCATTGTTGTATATGTAGACAGTTAATCCAGCTGCACTGACTGAATGTATGTTGGATCAGTCAGCTTTAGGAAGTTCAGGCCCCATAAAAAAGTAAATGAAAAAAAAAGTTAAAAAACCTTTGATAAGAGACAAGCAGTGAGATGCGACAGTTGCTAGGAAACAAGTTGCGAGAACAGCAAGGACGAGGTGTTAAGATCTGTTAGAGAGCAAAACACACTTTTGTTAATTACAGCGCCCCCCTGTGGTGTAATGACACTGTGCGTCCTTGGGGAGGCGTCCACAACAATACCGTGAAATTTGGTCCTGATAGGCAAAAGCATTGCTGAGATATAAGCTCACTGCTTTTTTAATGGCTTTGTGTCTGTGTCTGCAAACCAAAATGAAATATGGTAACTTTTGTGAGGTTTGCCCTGAAGATCCTTTAAACCAAATTTTTGTGAAAATCAGACAAAACTGAAAAAAAAAATTCACTTTGTATAAAATCCAACAAGGTGGCTCAATCAATTCAGTCCACACCAAAAAACTGATTTCACTGCAAATCTGAATACGAGCCATTATCGGTCAAAACACATTTTAACTGATTATAGCGCCCCCTAGATTCTTGTGCTTCATTCTGAAGGGGCCACAAGTATAAAATGACATCATAGGGTGCATCGAACTCAGTTTGATCCAAGGATTCCACCCGTGCCTCGATTTCCAAAATCAGCCACACGGGTCGCAGGTTACGGTCGCAAATGCAAGTCCAACTTTACCCCAGTGGTGGCGCTAGAGTGCTCAAGGTAGAGGCACGCGACTTGGTAAAAATGTAAATGAGACTGTCCTGAGGAAGCGTGCCAGATTTCACAACTTTTGACCAAACAGTTTTAGACTCCCATTGGAGAGGAAAAACTGATGATGATGATGATGATGATAAGGAGGAAGTAAAATAAAATAAATAAGAAATTTTAAAATAAGTAAGAAAACACTATATTTGCGGAACTCTTGCCCTTCTTAACACTAACATATGAATGATTATAGACAAATCTGAAAGGTTATGATTTCAGGCAAATGCATTTCAATATCCTAGCAACTCAATTAAATGTTGCAAATTCGTTAGAAAAGGAACCACAAACTCATTAATTTGATTTGAAGTGTTTCTTTTGGCACTTGAAGCTGATACTTTTCTTGTTAGGCTTGTCATGCCACTGTCAAGTTACCATTTCATTTATCTGTGATCCATCCATCAGTGTGTCTTCTTCTTAAAAAAAAAATATATATCAATCATCCTCTTCATCTTTTATTTATTTGGAAAGATAGGAGAGAGCGATTGTGAGACACAGATGGAAATGGATGATCACAAATGCTCTTCAGAAATCAGATGCGTTCCAAAGCCATGAAATGTGAAAAAAAAAATATGAGGCATTTGCTCATGCTATGAAAAATGATACCTCCATTCCCCCACTGAACAGGAGGGGGGTGGGGGGAAGAAGATCCCCAAAGAAAAGGTAATGGATTGATGTCTGCGTGTTTATTTTGCTTCTCGATGCGGAATTTTTAACAGTGATTTTCCACCCCAGCAAGCAGTGGCCTCTGCAATGATCCCCTCCTCACAGTCAGCAAATACATAATCTTCAGACAGTGAAGCTTCTTTCATGGAATGCAAATTAAACACATCTGGATGAATATTATTGTGGATAGCTGCTGCAGAAGCTCTCATCCAATCTGGACAATCTTTTATCTAAGGATTTTGATATGAAGACTTGACACTCACATAGGCTAAATTTTTTTAATGTGCGATTAGATTTCTTGAGAAATCCATAAACACTGCATGTCCTTTAAATCCTTAACTCTTTGCCCCCTTAAACATCCACCCTAATAAATGTACTTACTCTGCTGTACTCATTCCAACTAAGAATAATCAATAAGGGATAAAGAATAGATGATATACAGAACATGGTTCACAGATTGAATCATAGGACTTCAGCCAGTGTAAAGAAAAGAACTTGTTTTTCTCTGTGGTCTGTCTCCTCTGCTTCATGGTCCTTGGACTGTCCCCGTGTCAACATATTATGTCAAGAGCTCCATGTGGGTTTTTTTTCAGCTAGGACTTCATAATGATATTGTTTGTGTTCTTAGCAGAGTGTGTGTGGAAGAGGGAAAACCTGATGTCACTTTAGCCACCTCCACTGGCATGGAATAAAAAAACGAGGAACAGGCGCAATCAGCCAATAGCAGGAAATGCCCAGCGGACGGCTGGAAATGCTCTGTGGCTGAATCAAATGTAACATGAATCAAATCCATCTTCCACGTTCCCCCGTCACCAAGCAGATAAGTGTATTCTTCTTTCCATCTGTGGGAATGACAGATCTGTCAGACATCCATCGCCTTAGGATAAGGAGCTCCCTCGATCGGCACAGTGTTGATATGCTTCAGTTCTGTCCGTGTGCATGTTGAATTACATCATTAACCTTTTCAGAGCCAGGACATGTGAATTATGAGTTATAATTTAAATGCTCCACCGGCTGAGAACGTAATGCATCGTCATCCTGGATTAAATGGTGTAACAGGCCTGCTGGTCCACTGTAGGTTACTGTGTCCATGTCAGGTTTTCCCTCATGCACATATATAAAGTGCAAGTGTATGAGTGCTCAAGAGAAAACCATAAATTAGCAACACTGACTAGATTAATATCACGGTGGCCGTGGATTTATCCTCAGCCAGCTCCAATCCACATGGACAAATTTAACTACCAAGATTATAATCCAAGAAACAGTTATTGCTGCTGAGATTCACCATTGTTTACAAAATCATTTAATAGTTTATTAATTACTCTTAATTACTTATATTCAAAATGCTGCTTGTGTGTAATAATTTATTCAATTTCAGCAACATATGGTGTGCAACCAAAATTGGCAACCAGGTCAATTTTAAGCAGCTCAAGGCTCTTATCTATATCAGCTATTATGATGTCATCCTGCGCCTAGCAACCACCTTCGTATGTAGGTGGTCATACTGTACCACAGGCTACAGTACTAGTAAGTACTAGTAGTATGTCTTGGGACAATGTTTACTAATCTTCATGTTATTATCCACTTTATAGTTGTTTGTAAATTTAAAATTCTGATACAATATTTTTATTTACTCCAAATGACTCGATCTGTGCACATTTTTTGTCATATCTCATAAGTGAGGTTCTTTCTTTCTTTCCTCCCTTCTTTCCTTCTTTCTTTCTTTCCTTTCTTCCTTCTATGTTTCCTTTTTTCCTTCCTTCTTTCCTTCCTTCCTTCTATCTTTCATTCTTTCTTTCCTTTTTCATTCCTTCTATCTTTTTCTTCTTTCCTTTCTTTCCTTCCATCCTTCTTTCTATAAATTTTTTGGACTTATTCAATCATTTTTTTCCTAATGAAGCCACATCATTGTTTTTTTATTTCTGCTTTGATTAATAAAAATCTTCTTTTGTTCCAGAAGAATCAAGTTAAAAAGCAAAAATTCTCACTAAGCACTTTTAATAAGTGGAGGTATTTAATGAGTTATTGTTTGCCATGAGTCCTAAATTAAAGTTTCACACACTATGAAGGGAGGTGGGATCATCTGAAAAAAGAAAAACTGCATTTATCATCTGTAGGGGGATCTTTCTGGGAGTTATCAGAAGATTAGAGATGTTGCTGGATCTACAGATTGATGTCCCGGTCATGCTTCTCCATTGCAAGCTTCAATCCAAGTAGCAATGACCCTCCTGGGAATGAGGGAAAACTCCATCTGCTGGTGTGACTGTCTGCAGTGTGTGTTTCTTTTAAGTTGTTTTTAATTATTTTCAGCCCTTCAACAACCACAGTGAGAGTTGGTTCATGGTCTCAGCAATAAGTCGTTCCAGTGGAATTTCTACATTCGGCTGTCGGGTGCAGCAGGATCAGGATCTTTTTTTTTTTCCTTCTCAGTGGTTCTCTTGGCTCCAGTGAGCCATGACCTCCAGCTTGCACTGGGGTGGTTTACAGCTTAGTGCAAATTGGTCGGGATGAGAATTAGCACCTCCAAGGCTGAGGCCGTGGTTCTCAGCCGGAAAAGGGTGGAGTGCCCATTCCGGGTTCACAATGAGTTCCTACCCCAAGCGGAGGAGTTTAGGTATATTGGTATGTGCTCGTGAGTGAGGGAAGAGTGGAGCACGGCATTGACAGAGAGATTGGTGCAGTCATGGCAGTGATGCAGATGCAGCACCGACCTGTTGTGGTAATGACAGAGCTCAGCATGAAAGAGAATTTGTCAGTTTTACAGCTGATCAGAGTTCTTACCCTGTCCTATGGCCAGGAGTTCTGTGTAGTGACTAAAAGAATAAGATCAAGGATGCAAGTGGCAGAAATGTGTTTCCTCTGAAGGGTGTCTGTGTTCAGCTTTAGAGCTTAGAGCCAACTGACACGGTTCGGGCCAAGATGCCTCCTGGGCGTCTCCTAGGTGAGGTGTTTGGGGCATGTGACGGAGGCCCCAGGGAGAACCGGGGGACATGCTGGAGAGATTATGTCTCTGGATTTGCTTCATCATATGCATGCAAAAGAATTAATGTTTCCTTGAAATGACTGAAACCTGAGTGATAACAGAATCAAATCAAAAGTTAAAGGTGTCAAATAACTGTTTGCATTGCATTTTGCATAAAAGCTACAAGTTGCATAAAAAAGATAAAAACATTACAGAAATATTAATAATCTATATATTTATTTAACTATTAATGTTTTGAGTAGAAATAAGGTTGGTTGTTGCTGTTGTTGGCATCATCCTTGGTCTGATTTTGAGTTTTCTGGGCTTTTATTTTCTTAAAATTCCTCTTTTATTTTGGTAACCTGGGTCTTGTGTGTTTGGTATTTTGTTACATCCCTTGTCTGAATTTTGGTGGCTTAGTCTCAACTGTGTTCCCCTCCTGTTTCCTTAGCTGGACTCTTCCTTGTGTGCTTCTTCCTGCCTTTGGATTTTGTTTCCTGTTCTTGATCATTAGTTAATTGTTCATCAAGCAACAAATGCTCAAAGTTGCTATCTAGTATTTACCTCACCCTCCGTTTGGGTCCTCGATCTTCCATCACACCTCCTGCAGCCAAATCTGATACGTTTGGGGTCCGTGTTTGCTGAATATGTCGGGAGGATCAGGGTTAAAAGTTCATGCCAATAGTGATTGTTGAATATAAATACTTATGATTAGAGGGGTCAAAACATTTATGGGATATTATGGGATGTTATGAGCATATTAATGATACAGTTTTTGTTTTTTTTTTGGGGGGGGGGGGGGGGGTTTTTTTTTTTTTTTTATAGAA
>VUQJ01000231.1:0-23233 GCA_015108635.1 Andinoacara biseriatus
GACGAGCAGATGACGGGTTAGGACAACATTTAATCAGATGTTGTCACACGGTTCATCCCCGGCTCGTCATTTAGTGTGAAGGCCAGACGAAATTCAAGCTGAGGACAAACACATTATTTTTTAGGTTGCCCAATTAAAGGGAAGAAGGTCGTCCAACCAGAAGACAGACGGTGACAAGAAGTGACCATGAAACCCACACACACACACACACACACAGCAGTGGTAAAGTGAGGTGGTGTGAATCTCACTGCAGCTCCAGTAAATGAAGTCATTTACTTTCCTCTCAGCGTCTCTGGCTCGGGCTTTTGTGTCCCTGCTGTTTACTGTCTCTAACTCTGTCACCAACGTCTCCGTCTGACCTTCAAATCAATTTTTAAAGAGGCGACAAATCAGAACCTCACAGCCACACGGGACAAAGCGACTGCAGTATAACGACCGCGTTCGAAACGAGGAGCGGGAGAGCGAGTCCGTCCTCGCCGCTCGCCCACCCAGCACAACTGTTAAAAGGATAAAACACTTCAAACTCTGGCTTCAGTTACATCAACGGCAGCAACGAGCAAGACGTCTTTCCAATCCGATCCAATGCAAACACCACCGCATCCATTTTCCCTGCCGCCCGTATTATGGACACATCTACTAATTCCATCAGTTGGAACGCTCCCGGGAGAACACGCCTCTCAGTAGCTTCTCTGCTATTTCTGGATGCTGTTAGGCTGCCATCACTGAAAGTAACGCCCCCCCAACACTCGTAGAGTTTTTCGCCAAACGAACCCCTCATCCTGACTTTGGCCAATCAGAATATGGACTTCTTGGTTTTATTAAATTGTTGCTGCTGGAGTTTTAAAAACCCAGAAGTGAGCAAGGAGACGACCCTGAAGGGGAGATCAGCCAAATTTAAACCAGGTATAGTTTTAGTTTTACAGTCAGTCATGAGACTTTGTTACTCGGGAAAAGGCCGCGGTGTCTAGAACTATGACAAAGTTTCATTTTCATCTTAGTGGTAGTTTTCCCCAGTATTTTGTCTTTTAATAAAGTGCTGACAGACGGACCAGCATCTTCATTCTCCAGGACAAAACACCCACAAGCAAACTCCTGATCTCAATCATAGCCTTTTTTTTTCTTTCTTTCTTTTTTAAATCTGCCCGTGCACACTATTCTCCCACATCACCCCAGCTGCTCCGGCGCTGCTCCTCAGATTAGAGAACTCGCCAGCTCCCAGCTTTATCTACCATTGTTCCCCACCAAACAAAATTGGCTCCAGAGGGGAGTGGGAAGGAGAATCACTAGGAGGATACAGCCTGGCTTTATCTTAATCAGCAGCAGACATTAAAAAGTTACACAGAATTAGTTTTTTCTCGTTCCTCCCTGACAAGGGTCATTAGGGTTAACGCTGTAAAGAAAAACGGATGGGATGAAGTGGAGATTTGTCTCAGCATGTTCTTACTTGAAGTACAAAGCTTCAAGGACAGTTGTGAATTGAATACACCTGGTAAAACATGGTGGAACAGAATGAAAAAGCATCGGCATGACATTTAGCAGCAGTTTGTGGATCCGTGTCAGAGGCTCCCAAAGGATAGTTCCTGCAAAATTAGTTGTGTTGTCGTCATACGATGTCAATATCTCAACTTAGCTTGCTTTGCTCATATTTTTAATATAGAGTGCATCATGGAATAAAATGATGTTCTTTTATGTATTCATTATATCAAAATGCTATACTGAAACTACAAATCACATTGTCTAAACAGGAGTGCTTCACACATTTTAAGATCGTCTGGGGATGTAGTGAATGAGGTGTAATCAGTGAATTTGATATTGTTTTAAATGCATGTCCTTTTTCACCCATTCAAGCCTTGTATTAGTGTACAGTTGGTATCTGAGCAGGATATTTGGATAGGGAGGATTAAATGTTAAATGCTAATGTGATTAATTACAGAACATCGCAGAATATAAGTGGACTAGATTGAAAAATCTGACCACATATTCTAGATAAATATAAATCTCCCCAAGATATCAAAAGGTCACCTATACCACTGTCCATCTGTTAACTTTGTTTTCTATTGATATAAAGATTGAAAGTGACTCAAGACTTTTGTGAAATAGTGGCCCGATCAGCCACAAGAGCATGTTAGTCTCTTTGAATCCCTCCATCTGAAACCTTCGACTCATCTAAAGCGCGTAAAATTAAAAAAACATAGCAGAGTGTAATCTGGAGCACTCAGCCTGTTTTCTGCAAAACTAACAAATTTGAAAGAATGAATGTGGGTGGCATTTGACAGAAGCAAGTTTCGAGAAATGTACAATAGGTGTTTTAGTACAATATCAAATGAAGCGCCTTATATGAGGCTGGATGCTAAGGAAGGAAATGGAAATGTGCTAATAAGTGAAGCGAGTGTATTGACAAAATGTCGTATTTTGAGGAACTGGAAACACGGAGGACAGTTAGTGAATCAGGAAGTGCAGGAGATTACTAAGAAGGAAGTGATGGCAGCTGTGGAAAAGACCATTGGTCCAGATGATATACTTGTAGATGTATGGATATGTCTAGGGAGAAGGGCAGTGGACTTTTTGACCAGACTTAAAATTCTCGAGTGAGAGGATGCTTGAGGAATGGAAAAGTGTACCGGTACCAATTTTGAACAACAAGGGTGATGTGCAGAGCTGTAGTAACTACAGGGGGATAAAGCTGATGAGCCATACCATGAACACATGGGAAAGAGTAGCTGTAGCTAGGTTAAGAAGATAGGTGTATGGCTTCATGCCGAGAGAGAGCACTACAGATACGGTGTTTGCTTCGGGGGTGTTGATAGTATAGAGAAGGTCAGAAGGAGTTGCACTGTCTCTTTGTGGATCTAGAAAAAACAGTGTACCAAGCGAGGAACTGCAGTACTGTATGAGGAGGTCAGGAGTGGTAGAGAAGTATGTGAGGGTGGTGCAGGACATGTATGAGGACAACAAGACAGTGGTGAGGTGTGCCGTAGGAGTAACAAACAAGAAGGGGCTCAAGAGCACCTTGAGCCCCTTCTTGTTTGCAATGGTGAAGGACAGGTTGACAGATGAGGTCAGGCAAGAGTCTCTGTGGACTATGATGTTGCAGATGACACTGTGATCTGTATTGAGAGAAGGGAGCAGGTGGAAGAGAGCCTGGAGAGGTGGAGGCATGCACTGGAGAGAAGAGGAATGAACGTTGGTAGAAGCAAGACAGAATACATGTGTGAATGAGAGGGAGACAGGTGGAAAGGTCAACATGCAAGGAGTAGAGATCGTGATGGCAGAGACCTGGGGTCAACCATCCAAAGCAACAGAGAGTGCACAAGAGAGGTGAAGGTAGGGTGGAGCGGGTGGAGATGAGTGTCGGATGATTTCCACACTTCGTTTTTAGCTTCATTTTAGTGTCACAGCAGTGTGGCACACATTCTCTGATAAGACTGTGGTTGTCTGTAATAGATGTGTCACATTGTCTACGTTACACATATAACATAGCATCCCTCTGTTAGCCATCCTGGCTCAAAGTATTACTTTTTCTTCTTCACTGGCCCACTTGGTATTTCCTGCCTGCACCTGCACTCCTATCATCAGTCATGTCAAAGTCAACTCTTCTTCTGCAGCCGCCTGCTCCGTTTCCTGAAACGTTCAGCTGTAGTCTGTTTCATCTTTGGAACACGGTAATAGTTAAAGAACTATAGATTGTTTTATTGCTGTAGTGTGGCCATGCACATATACTGTGGAGGGAGGGAGAGACTATGAACTAGCCTAGGATAAAGTACTGCTTTCAACCAAAATTAACAAGGCATTAGCTAGCATGAATGGGAGCATGTGAAAATTTGACTTTTAATATATATTGATTTATTTTTTGTCTGCATTTTGGTCACAATCTGGAGCTCTGAATTTAAGTTAAGGTTCTTCAAATTGGATGTTGGCCGTGTCAGCAGCAGAAGCATAGCAGTAGATAATTTCTTTGCCCTTGACCTGGGACCACCAAATCCACCGGATCCAACTAGCCTCATGTGATATTGAGATATGACTATAATGTAGTCAACACTGATAACACTTATTATTACAAAGACCCAGGTACAAACCCATGATCTGATGTCATTATGAGATAAGGCACTCTGATATGAGTTGAGTTTTAATTCAGAAGCATAGTTAAATTGCCTTTTTTTAAAACTTGGTGATTATTCTACAAACCCATGTCACTTTACAATAAAAAGTTTCCTGTGAGATTGTGGACCTTAACGGTGCTTCTTCAAAATGGTTTTGATTCTTATCTAGTCTCACATAATGATATGTCCTGGTTTCAGTCCTGCCTCACATAGGCAGTAAATGTGATGGGAAAAGTCAGTGCAGCACATTGTTCATGTCCCTGTGGCCAGTATCCAGCTAGATGGACTTCAAACATGACAGTGAAGGGCAGGGGTTATGGACAGAACCAAATCCCTCATCAGAATTTTGATTGAAACCATAAGACAGTGATAGATTCACTGTGACCTTGACCCAAGCTGACATGGCTATGGTGAACTATTCAAATGCATCATCCATGAAGAGCCTTGGGCTTTCTCGAGGAGTTGACCTAACTGGCATGTTTCTCTTTCGGTCTTTGTCATTTACTAAGACACAGCTAAGACTTGCTGCATCTCCTCTACTTATCCTTCATAAGTACACAGTAACATCATAACTCAATTCTCTGTAACCCCTCGCATCAAGCCTCCCATTTGGCCTAATTTTCCCATGAGCTGCATGTATTAATCAAGCCCAAGGCCTGATTGACAGGAGTTATCACCAGTGAATCAGTTCAGCTCTGCCTATCTAGCCCTTTCCGTTTGACTGGGAGACTATCAGAGCTTCTGCTATCTCTTCCGCCTGCAGCCAGTGTCTACCATGAGGAAGGGCTGCTACAGTTGTGGCTCTCTCTTATCTCTTTCATTTTTAAACATCCCACAATCAAAGAGCCTGTAGCATTTCCTAGCTAATTGCCAGAGGATAATAAATTGCCAAATCCCACAACACCCCCGTCCTCTCCGTTAACCTCCATCTCTGGTGCTTACAGTAACTCACTGGCTGCAGGTAGCTAATAATCCGCTTCATTGGCGCCTCTCGATCGCCTGAGTTGAGCATGTCCGCTATTCAGTTACAGGCTGAGTGACCCACTTTAATGGAAATTGTACCTGAATCCCTGAAACTCATCAAACAAATGGTAAATTATCCTCAGCATCACGATGCTACACTGATACTCTGTCTGCCAAGATGGAAATATGGAGCACTGTGGCTGAGCTGCAGTTTTCGTTTAAAGATATTGGTCTCTCTCATTGCCCCAATTTTACAGGATTACTATCTTTTCATTATGAACTGGTTATGTTAAACCAGATTTACTGTATTTAAACAGATGGCATACGAGGGTGTCAATTTTGCATGACAGGATTAAGCTCATCTCGCCATTTGGGGGTCTTTTAAAAAGCAGCATAATATTAAAACATGAGCGCATTAGGCAAGATGCTTTCATGTAGAGTTGCTGAGTGTAATACTAAGGGGTGATAATTACTAGGGATACACCCTTGGTCCTAATAATATAAGGCTTAATTATTCCATGAAAAAGAAATGTTGCCTGATCATCTCAACTCCAGCATTTAATCTAAGCCTTATCTAGATTCCTATAGCCTTTTTTTTTTGGCTCTACTTCAGCTTTTGTAAGCTTCCTGATATTAAACAACATTGGCCCATTGAGACTTATCTGGTTCAGGATGTTCTATCTGATTATCACTTTAACAGGAGCAATCTTAATTTTGAAGCAAATGTGCCAGTTTATTAACTGCATTCACCCCACACACGTAAGCTTCCACAGAACACTCTAATGCACACATACACGAGCATGCAGTGCTATATCTTTTTACACGTTGAGCATGTAAATCATTATCTAATGTTTTGACAAGTAAGTGAAGTGCTTTTTTACATTTTTTATGCAACAATGAATCTCACATTATGCTGGTGTTTGTGTTACGGAATTTCGAGAGCGCTACGATTGGCACAGAAATAGTTTTGAGCATTGGATCAAAGCTGCTGAGAAGTATCTGCTGAATATATAAATGTAGAGTGGTTAAAATGGTGGAAATGTTAATTTGTAATCTAGCTGATGTCTTGGACTACTGCAAGATGAAACTTCATTGATTCTGACCTGCAGTAGTGGTTGGTTACAAAATACAACTGTGTTCGTATGTGGATACCACCCATGAAATTTTGTCATAAATTTTCTGAAGTTTTGTAATTTTATGTCACCAACGGCGTGAAAAGAGATGATGTTTTTGTAAAGGAAAGTAGAAAATATTTTTAAATTTGTGCTTAAATAATACACATCACACAAACAGCATCCTTCTTCAATGCACTAATGTGCATGGACGCCTCGAGGGTAAAAAAGAAAATAAACTTTATATTCCTTGCAATTTTAGATTTAACCCTTTACTTTGATTACTTCTTTAAAAAAATATTTATTTTTTGGTTTTTATAGTGTAATTCAAGGTCAGTGAAGTTACACCTGTGTTCTGGGGTAAAAAAAATGGTTCATTTATAAAAAAAATGTAATAAAAATATCATGTGATTCTCTGGCCTCTCACAGAGAGATGGTGGCGGCCCTTTAGAAACTATAGATGTCACCATAGATGAGTTTCACAATAGCAACAGTTAATATACCATCTTTGCATGTTTTTGGCCATAACTCTGTAATTTGTATGCCAATTATGGTTAAAAAAAAAAAGCTACCTGATAGCATAAATGGTGAGGTGATGACATTTTAGATCCAAAAGGTCAAATGTTAGCTTTACTGTAACATCACAGTGTTCTGCAAAGGCACTTCCTCTAGCTGTTATTTAATACTGTAACAATATAATACATTTTTTCTAATACTGAATTGGTGACAATACTCTTTGGTGTCCGTCCGTTAAAGTTAATCAAAGGTTTTGCAACATACTGTATAATTCTGTCACATGTAAGTGGAAATTGTGACTGATTGTTGTATGGTGAGACATCCAACCATAGAGTGGTAATTTCAATTTGACCAAATGAATAATTTAGTAGGTTCAAATATAAGTAACTTGAAGAATGCAGTCCTCTACCGAGACCCATCCTCTACACCCAAAGTCTTAATTTTACAGTTATTAATTCTGATAGGCCTAAAAACAGACAACGACCTCATCCAGTCGTGTAATATCAGTCAGTGATTATTTCTTTAGAAATTTGTGACTATTTCTTCCTAATGATAAGGAATCAAGATGAGGTGTGGAAAAACAAGCTAGACTGTGAGAAATTTAATGTTTTTGAATACACCAGCAAAGCTAGTCTCAGAGCAGTAACTGAAACATGAACATAGACTTCTAGAGTGAGAACTTCATCTGCAGTTTTCTCTGGAGTATCTACTTTGCTGTACTTGCCATTAGGGGATCGCTCTTCGAACCCCACCCCTCCCCCGCAGTCATCCTTAACACCATTCCAGTGTCCCAGTTCCCACTCCTTATTTTCCTCTGGGTACTAATTATTGTGTGGAGGAAGCTGAGAAGCTAACCAGCAGCCACATTATAATAGCATCCTTATACCTCTGTGACTCCTCCCAGGACAGAAGATGCTACTTTTGATATCACTTCGACTCAGACACACATACTGATACTGATGTTCAATGATAAATCTTTACTTACTTTTTTCTACTTACTTTCCATTCAAACCCATGCAAGCAAAGGTCAAGAAAAATTTTACCAAATGCCACGTGTAATAAAATACAAATAAATTGTATTATTTAATATTTATATATATCTGTGTATGTATACAACATTGCTTGAGGTCTCAGAAGATTGACCCCCATTTCACTCAAGAATAGAAATGTTTTTCTGATGCTTTATATGAAGACATACACACAAACACTTTTTAGTACAAATATGTATTCAGACAATATGTCAGTGCATTTAAATGTGGAAACATGTAGTTTTTGCTGTGAGAACCTGTGGTCCAAAAAGAGATAATATCCAGTGAGCAGCAGTTCTTCAGGTGACTGTTTTGAGCTAATAGGAAGGCAAAAGTAACTTAAATAACCACTTGTTAAAACCAAGGTATGCAGAAGAGCATCTCTGAACACACAACAGATGAGCTACAGCAGCAGAAGACCACACTGGGTGCCACTCCTATTAGCTAAGAGCAGGAAGCTGAGGCTCCACGGATCCATTTTGTCTTGTATCAACGGTTCAGGGTGCTGCTGGTGGTGTAATGGAGGGGGACATTTTTATATACAAACTTAGCACAGAAAGTGCTAAGTTTGTTATAACAATTCTTCTTTGCAATAAATCTTATACCATTGGATATCCTGTTTATTTCTCCTTAAATGAAGCCACATTTGTTAGGAAAATGGATTTATGGGTTGTGCAGCAGAGTTGAGTGTTTGTGTGTTGTGTCTGTGAAAAAGTTGCCACACCTTCTCTACCAACGCTAAACAGCTTATTCTGCTATTGACTCATGTTTTGAGCCTCTGGTTCCCCAGGTTGATCGAGGATTGACTCTAATGGCCATCATTGGAGGCAATCTTAGTGCAGAGAGATCAAAATGAGATTTTGCAACTAGTGGCAATCCCATATCTCCACAGTCTGGGATGCTGGCCCCCACAGAGCGTGGTTTATCCAGAATTCGGGAGTGGAGAGAAGGGAATGGCCTGCCTGCAGTCCTGACCTCAACCCCACTGAAAACTTGTGGGATCAGCTTGGGTGTTCTGAGAGACCAACCGCATTGCTGACTTATGACAAATACTGGTTGAAGAATGGGATGCCAACTCCCAGCAGTGTGTGACCAGCATGAGGCGGAGGTGCCAGGCTGTTGTGGTTGCTGTGGAAGTAAAAAAGGATAACACTCCATGTCAGGAAATAGTGGCTAATAGTAGCATGGTTCTTCAACATGCTACTGAGGCCTCTGTTAAATTAATAAATTGTTAAATTGCCAGTCTTGTTTCTTCAAACTTCAATCATCCATGATGGGGAAAACCTTACTTGTGTTTCAAAGAGTAATTATAGTAGGAGTTTAATCACAGGGCTGGCCAGGAAGAGGTTTCCAGAGCAGAACGCTGGAGAGTGGGCAGCAGGCGAATGTCTCACTGGAGTGGTTGGCTGGAAGTGCATAAGCGATAGAGTTGTGAGCTCCAGGGACGAGGCGAGAAGTTTCCTTTGGGAGAGTAGCTGAAGGTGTGCCTGCAGGAGGCAGGATCATTGAATGCAGGACTGCGAGGGAAACAAGTGAGAAATTACCAGCAGGCAGAGACGAGGTATGAGGAATAACATGGGAAGCCACTCAACCACAGTGAAGGTTGGGCCTTCACAGCCAAGTACACAGCCAGCAAACAAGCAGACGATCCACAGGTGTGCAAAGTCAGCCCGAGGAGTGCATAGCCTGCCCATCAGTCCACCTGCAGGGTCAAAACTTAAACAACCCACCCTGACGGTCACAACAAAGAAATAATCGACCAAACATAAATCTTCTTACTTTTTATGCAAAGTTCATTTAGAAAAATCACTATCAGCATTAAATGCTTTGTTTTAATATCTCACAAGTGTGTTACATGTTATCTAGCACTAAATCTGAAAAGCATCATGTTTCAACCAGCTGATCTTGAAAGCGCTGCTCAGTTTAACAAATGGGGAAAAATATCTAATTGAACAGAGATTGCGACTGATACGTGCATTATCACACTCATTCATACAGCATGTAACAGTAATGTTTATTCCACCAATGTTTTATTGACTCACCTTTGTTTTGACCTCAGTAAATTATATAATGTGCATTTTTATTGTGACCATAACTTCCACTTTAAGATAACATACTCACTTAACATGGAGGCTTATTCTTATGATAATGACCTGGATTTCTGTTGTTAATGAGTTGTTGTTGTTGTTAAATTTAGTCATTAATACAGTCACTTTTCTTAACATGTGTATAAACATTTGTGTGCCACTGGATGCATAAATACTCGTCCACACACAATATATGTTTAAATTATGGATAGCAGACATTTAATAACATTTAATCACATTTATTAAGAATTTTAAATGAGGTGTTTACACTTTGGCACTTTCATCCAAGTCTATATGGCACATAAAGAATGCAGCCACTTATGAAGCAAGTTGTTTTCTAATGTTGGTGTATAGCAAGTGCTGGATGCATTATTGAAGTTTTACCAATCTGTGTGTAATAAATCCTCTTGACTCCTATTATTCATTGCATAATGGCTTCCATTCATCACTGGAAACGTAGGGTAAATTAGCTGCTGGAACCTGGTGTTTGGCTCAAAGAATCTTTCAGCCTTTTTGTCTATTAGTTCATGTCTTTAAGAAAAGGAAAACTTTACCTTGGATAATGAACCCTTTAAATTATCGAATTTGAACTTCAACAATAAGATAACCCCATGCAGTGACTAAGTGTGCGCTTTTGAATAGATGTTTTTCAGACATCACATGCACATTGCTCATGAGATAAACCTCACATTTTCTGTTCATGAGCACTCTTGTTTTAGATCATCACATTACGCAGATGTGTCTCCTCCCATTGCTTTCGACCCTTCCCCCCCAAATTATAATTAAACAAGGAATGTGTCAGAAAGCACAGAATTAAAGGACTTGATTATGCATTCTTCACACATTAATCTTTCATGAATTGGGAATCAACATTCTTAATTATTCAAAACTGCAAAATGTACAAAAAGTTGAATGTGGAAAAGGCAAAACACACAAATACAGGAATGAGATAAACAAAATGCACGTGGAAGTGGAGAAGCAAAAGTATAATGCCACATAGTGTGAAGCAAGCGTTCTCTCAACTCTCTCGTCATTAAGTCAAAAATGTGCATCAGGGAAGAAGACTGGGTTTAATTACCTGATAAAATTTTAATGCAGGGCAGAGAACAGAATGGCCTAAGTGGTGCGGAAGAGATCTTTGACCTGAAACAGCAGCCCTGCAGGGCACATAGACCAGTGGGGACAGAGGGGCCTATTTAGCGATCATGTTGGATCAAAGTGAAGTCAGGTGAAATTAAGTGAATTGAATGTGTCAAGGCATCCATAGTGGTTTTTTCCCGATCTGTCCGGTTTCAGTTAATCATATCTTAAACTTCATGAGGGATTATTTTATGCATTTCTTTTTTTTTATTTGAAATTGTTTAGCCCTCATTAATAAAGAATGAGAAGTGATTAATTTAATCCATTTTAAATGGTTGCAGAAGATGAAAGACCACATTTTAATCCACCCATATTTCACCAAACAAACAATCCCTTGCATGTTTGTATAAGGTCACACTAATGCTGTGTGTGCTCTTTCAATCTGTTTGTGTGCATATATACTGTGAATTGTGTTTGTTTTTGGCTAACCCCAGTAAAAAACAAATCAATTAGTCACCGTGACACTGATTGCATTACCGCCGCCCTCTATTGTGTCCATAAATGGGTTTCGAGTTTATGCATTCTGAAGGTCCTTCTGAGAACAAAACACTGACCTCTGCCTCTGAAATCTTCTGTAGTCTGACAGTGACTCTATAAACCACGACCCTAGGAGAGTGTTGTTACTGTGGCTGGAGGTCACCCAGGCAAGTCTGTTGGGATGACACAAGGGCTCCCTGCATGTTTTCTGGCCACTGTTGCTTCCACTCCCAGCCACCAAAACAAAGACAGTAGCTTGAGCCAGCACTTGGCCTCTCTCTCCCTGGCCCTTGAAGGCAGTCGAACATATGCACTCTCGTGCGTGTGCATACACACATAACTGTGCATTGGAGTTGACGAAGGTTCCCCATGAGGGTCTTGGCCTGTCATCTGACAAAGCCTAACAATAGCGGTGAGCAGATGCCTGGGTTCCAGGGCCAAACAGATGGATTGGCCAAGTGGCTTGGATAAGGATCACCTTCCTAACCCATAAAGGCAACTTGGGGTTCTGACTGTCAGGGTGTTGTGTTTTTAGATAAATTAGCACAGTGAGAAGAAAAACAGTGGGGTTTGCAAAGGTCCAGGAACAGCTTGCAGGAAAGCAGGCATAAAAGAGAAGCTTGCTTAGGGCCTAGACTCCTACCAAGTCTAATCCTTCACTCATGGCTTGGAAGGCCAGAAGGGAGGACTGGTATCTCTCAATGAGGGTTTGAAATATTAAAGTAGTTTTAAACCATCAGGCCTGCCTGTTCCATGACTGATGGGCTGGCTTGGAATGACCTGAGTCTGAGCATCATGCATTTAAAAAGAATTGTAATTTAAATAGTTAAAAAAATGTTACATTATATTTATTTTACTAGCGACACCGTCAATCTAATTAGTATTTCTAGATGTATCAACATCTTTACATGAGGCTAAATTTATGTCTGCTAACCTGCAGAGGGTTTTTTGTGAAAAGATATGTATTTATGTAAGTTATTTTGGTATCCAAAACTGCACCAACAGTGAGTAAACACTGAAATTAAAAAGCCCATAGAAAGTTTTTTTTTTAAATGACTCCAGTGTGGTATAAAATTTGGTGTATTTTTGACATTTCTACTGCACGTTTCTCATAAAGTGAACTTTGCCACTCTTCAGAAGTGTAAACCCACTTCTGACACACGTGGGTCTGTTGGGTCGTTGCAGGATATTCAGTTATATAAAGAACTTGGTCTGCGCAAAAGAAGAAGCAGGAGATGCACCAGCACAGCTCTCCTGTGCCGTCTGTGCTCCACTCCGTAAGCATTATGGCAGGTGGATAGTGTTATGTTAAACTGGTGCAAAATAAAACCTAATTTAGGCTCTGTTTCTAAGCTGCGTTTGTTGCTATTATAAGTATTGGTATTATAATTTCTATATTTTCTCTTTGATTTTTTTTTCTTTATTTCACTGCATACTCCAAGCCTACTCCAATGTAAAAAAAAATGTGAAGAGATTAGTGAAGAAGAGTCTTCTTCTTCAAAGGGTCCCAATGTGCTGCTGATGCTACATTGCTTGACTTGTGATGATGGCTTTGTTGGCTGGCAGCTGTAATTTGAGGAAGAGGAGCTGCTGGGTGTCTGACCTCTTGCTTTTCAGACAACCCTCATATAGCACATGTAGTGCTCTGGCAGTCGAACAGGGAGGGGTAGGCAGCGTAATGGTCCTGAGTAAAGTAGAAGAGGGTGCTTAGCCAGGGTAATTTAAGAGCAGGACATACGGATGGAATTGGGGGCAGAGAAGAGACTCGGCAGGGCAGCAGTGATTAGACAGAAGGGCTCTCTTAAATGCAGCAATGGATTTTGCCACCATGATGGAAGAGCCGGGAGAAAAGGGGAACCCTCCACGTGACATCATCATCGTGAAAATGGCAGAGGTGCTGACCGTGGAGTTTGGGGATTCCATAATCAAAGGGCTCGTTTGAAGTCCTTATGACCTCGCTGATCATGCTGTTTGCTAAAAAGCACCTAGGACACCAGATTGCTTTGCTCAGGAAAAATGTCCCTGTGGTCAGCAATGTACAATAAAGGTTTTCCCAGAGGATAAGGATGCCGGAAGTTAAACGATCATCAGCCACGTAAATGTAATGCTACACTGCTGCATTTGTACCATCACAAGAATTGAGAGAAAACACAAGTCATCCTGCAGTTTTACTGCAGGATAGTTAAACATCTTCGGGTTCAAGAGGTCACTGCTGATGGGGCAGGTGAGCATTGAATATGTGCAAATGTATTTCAGGTGATTTGATGGCAGGATGTTGCATACCAAGCAATGAATGCACACTGCCCGCAGTCCTTATGCCGCCTCGCCCTTATTTATCTGAAGGTATAACATAAATGGAAAACTGCAAATGGCACCCTGCACCTGCATGCATGTCTGCTTGGGCATTTAGTGTAATGAAAGCCACATGTCTCCTGTCTGGACAGGTTGGAAATGATGCAGCTCAAATGAACCTGCCTCTCAGTTAAATGTTTTTACACTTCACACTCCATTATGGTGGTGCTGATGTGAGCGTCTCCAGGTGAGTCGCAAGGATGAAAGCTGTCAGTGGAGGAGAGGGGCTGAGGTCCTTGGAGTGGGAGTGGGAGTGGGAGAAAGGAATAAGAATGGAGCACAGCTCATTGGGAACATCAGCCTGCTACAGGGAGGACAGGGAACATGACTCATTAGGTATGGGCCTCTGCACTTTCTATACTGAGCTGCATGCTAATGTAGGGAAGACATGGCTGAACTGGGACTTCAGTCATGGATTATTACAATGCTAGAGAATGGAAAAAGCTTGTGGCTTTTCTTGCTAGCATATGTTAGATGTTTCACATCACCTTCTAACAGCCGATTATACGCGATGCAGTCAACAATATGCTCATATTGCCATAAAAGATCAACTTTTATGTGAGTTTACTGGAAACATAGTGACAACCACATGATTGATTTGAATAGTTAATGAGAAAAAAGCCTTGGATCATATACATTATGACCATCGAAAAGCAAGCGAGCCCTGATGGAGAGTGAAGGAGAGTGAAAACCTTTATCATACTAATGAGGGATATTAGCCATACTTTCCAGGCTTCAGCGACATTGACAATTTTACACTTGACATTAATTGCCTATCTCAAGTACTGAAAATCTTTAACCTCAAGAGCACCATTTTATGAGCCCGAGTTAAATATGGAGGGGTTGGTAATGAATGTGGACAGCAGTCAGCCAAAAGTTTCCTGTTTGGAAGTTTGGGGTGTCAATAAAAGGCTTCTGTGATGGAATTAACTACTAAAAGTACACATCTTTCCCAGGTGTCATATAAACAAAGCAAACAGCACAGTTCTATTTAAGTCACATTTAGTGTGTGAAGCCACCTGGTAAATTATTATTACACACTAAACACAGTATATGTGGATGAACTGTGTTTAAACACCGCAAAACAAATGAGGGTTTGTTTGCTCTTTAATTTTCTCCTTTTTTCTTGACAAAGACTAATTAGATGCTCGAGGATACGTCCGATTAAACAATACGGCGCTCTCACAATTAAATGTCATGTGCAATTACTATGAGAGAAGTGACCGATCCTCATATCTCATAACCAATTTCCGTGTATCATTCTGTCGTTCTACAAGCTTTGCTTTTCATCTTAGAAGATGAGGCTGGTGCAACAAAACCAAAAAAACCAAAACCCACTAACAATGGTCAGGTTGTTTTAAACTAAATAAGTTTTTATCTTAGCTTTTAAGTAAGATGTTTGTAACTTTGGGTAACAATACAGGTCTGTGGCACAGAATAAGCTGCATCTGATTTGGTTGTAGAGGTAATGCTTTTGGGAACTGTTCATGTTGTTGGATTTGTTTGTTTATTTGTTTGTTAGCAATAATAAATATAGAATATCAGCACACACATATTCTATTAAGAAGCAGTTCTTCAGATAACTTTATGTTTTGCCCCTGGTCCCACATTCTAAACCGAGGTGTCCCAGTTTTAAACAGATTTATGAGAGATTTGGTCCCCAACTAAGGCAGAAAACATTCCCTTTGGGCAAAACTCCCACGCACTCACACCAAAGTGAACAACAACAATAACTGAAAGTGAAGTCCCTTTGAAAGTTGCCTCGAGACTCGCAAAGCTTCCCTCTGCATTGTTGTTGTGTTTTGCTTGTTGTTCACCTGCAGTGATTTATGCGTGTATCTGGCTGAGCTCCTGCGATCATATTTTAAGTTCCATTTTTGGGGCATTTCAGCAGCGGAGGCTAGACTGGAGCCTCGATGCCACGAGAAGCAGGTGTAAACCTGAACCTGCTACGTTACGGGTTATTTCACGAGTGTCGAATCATCCAATCCCATCTGGAGTCCTTCTGAAGAGGCAGCTCACACTTAAGTGTTCTTGATTTGACTCACATGAGGTGACCATTTCCTTTATCACAGTGTAGGCTGTTTCAGTTAATCTCAAGGGTCCTCCTTTAGATCCCCCCCCACCCCACCCCAACGCTGCTGTGCCGCTGTGATCAGTCACCTGTTTTCTGTTTCACACAAATCTTGCGTGGGTAGTGCCGAGTCTTCATCCCTAGTGCTGCCGTATCGCTGGGAGAGAGGGTGTATTCTCCGGGGTAATCCTGATTTACTCCTCCGTAGAACCTGCACACTGCTGCCTCGATGACTGTGGAGTTGTAGCATAAAGCTGGTTCCACCCTACTCTTCTTCTCTCTCGCGCACTACCCCACCCATCTTACATGTTCTTCATCTGTTTCCAGAGGTGAGATTTGGAATCGTGTGGGAGTGTGTCCAATGGCATTAACCCACAGCGGAGCCTGAATCAAAGATTATAGCAGTGGAGGGACTATGCAGAGTGGTGCTGGGTGGGAGGTGATACAGTGGTGAGATGGGGCTTCAGGCGCCTGAGAAGGGTGGACAGCTCTCATCAGGGCCAGCAGGGAAAGGGGAATAATGCAGAGATATGGGGCTTGAAATCCAAAAAGGGATAGGCCTAAATCTTGTGCTATTGAGATGGAGCTTTGGGGCTAATAAAGGATTCCCTTGAAGAAAGAGTGAGTCCTCCGCAGCCTTCAGAGTTTGTAGTGTCCCTGCTGGCGCCATAGTAGACCAATTTATCTGTGTTCCTTTTGAACGCTGCTGCAGTCATGGATGAGGCAAATTTTCCTTGATGTCAGTAAAGTTTAGTGTAAAGTTTTGCTGAATTATCAGCATGCGCTCAAATTTGTCTTCTTAAACTGGCTTTCTAGTGGCAGGTTGAGTTATTGAGATATTGAAACACTTTCAATTCAAGAGCTCATGAAAGAACAATTATTTATCAAGTTTCCTTTCCTTTCCTTTTCTTTCCTTTCCTTTCACTGCTATAAATCTCTTTGATGGGATATTACTACAATGAGAGACTACTCAGCTTATCATAACATGTGCAATGAGCCAATCATCATTTTGAGTCAAAGAATCACTATACCACACTGACAGGAAAAATATTCTTTATTTTTTTCCTCATTCTTGTAGATTATTTGACTTTAACCGAGTGGTTTAAAAATCCGCAGGATTGCTTAAAATATAATAATTTTTAGGGATTTTTTTCTTAATTAATAAGCAGTTATGTGACTATCTGCTGATGTCATAGATGCAGTACAATGCACCATTACAGGTACTAGCGTGAAGTACTGTTACTTTTATTTCCTCTGCTTCTACCAATATTAATGTCACTCAGTAAGAAAAAAATTACCTTTACATTTGGGTGAACTTTCAAAATGGTAAATACATCAATCTTGTACGTTCTGCTCTTTCTCTCTCTCAGTGAGTGTGTATGTGTGTTTGTGTATGTATGGTTGAATGAGTCCATCAGTCTTCTTTGCACTGATTAATAAGGGACACGCTCAGAAATACGGGGACTGGGAGGGGCCAGCGTTTGCATGCCAGTGGTACCTGCATGTTATCAGCATATTACACCCAGTAAAAATGCACTGTTTGTTTATGCGAGTTAACACGCTGCTTACTGAGAATCGCAGGGAGATGTGTCAGTGATGAGAAGCGGTCTAAGTAAAGATAAGTGGGTGGAAGGCGATTTAAAACGTTTTACTTATTTAAAAGTAGGTACAAGTTGGGTCATTACAGTGTACTGAGAGCGTGGTTCTATGAACATTAGGGTGAAGTGCATGAACAAAAGAATTGTTTGGACTATTTGAATGAATGATACTTTCTGAATGATACTTTATTGATCCCACTATTTGCTTGGAGAAATGTAGAGACGGTTGTTGATGAATAGCCAGGTTTGCTTTAGTGAAACAGCATTTAGTGATGGTTAATGATGGATCTAATCGAAATGTACCACACGCTTATTTCTTCTGCAGATCTCTCCCCAGATGTTTCATAGCCATTAGAGCAACAATTATTTAATATTTGATCTTTTCCCCCCTCTTTTCAATAGTTAACTCATTAATGTCTCCAATGTTTTTGTCTTTATATTTCCCCAGGCAGAAAATCAATATGTATTGAGTTTACAAAAGACAGGTCAAAAGTCCTCAGATTTGAGATGTTAGAACCAGGAAAGGGTTAAGATAGTTCGACTGATAAATAACTATAAAACTACTATATTTAGTAGTGTTTAATTAAGTGAGTGTGATAAATAACTGTGTAATTATCTGAGCACTTAGTATCCACATTGAAGGTTTTCCTCTGTGTCACTATAAAGTACTTTGTTGATTAGAACCAACGAGTTCCAAGAAATTGCAACTCGTATTACCTAATTCTATTCAAAATCAACAGATGAATTAATAAAGAAAATAATAACAAGTGGCATCTCTATTTCAAGTCGGGCCTCCTTCAGATCACCTGGCATCGGTTATACCAACACTAATTCCTTAAGGAGCCTAACCTGTCTCCTAACAAGTACTGAAATTAGGACAGCTAGCCTGCACCAGCCAGTTATTTACACTGCACTGAGCCAAGTAGTCATTATTATGCAAATTCATTCAATTGCAAAAGTGGGGAGAGAGTGGTCTTGTGAAGATGAGGAATTGAAGATAATTAGCAAGAAGGCATTTTGTTTGAACCCAGACACTTCGACTCGGGATGCGCTGCGAAGGTTGGGTGATAAACAAGCAGTGAAAACACACAAGGGGAAAGAGGAAAAAGACAACAAGCGCTTTAATCTATACCCACACAGAGATAAATCTATGGAATACTTGGTTGTTGTGTTGCTAAATGTTGTGGGTAGACAGCTGTGGAATTAGCCATCTCCAATCTGATTGTCCCCAGCACTTTAATCTGTAATGCAGATAAATATGGCTCCAAAGTCTTTGGGAGAGTGCCTGCAGATGCCCCGGGTCTGGCCATCTAACAGCTTCTCTCTAAATGGCTTTGACTGTCGATGAAACGAGGCTGTGGCAGCAGCACTGATGTGATGTTAGCTCGTTCTCTCTGTTGGTGTGTCTGCCTGCTTGTTGTTCGCTATAGGTATCATTGTTTCCATTCCATTTCACAGCAATCGGCCTTGGTGAGAGAAAGTGCTTTTCTATCCTTGAGCTGTGTCTTTGTCATATCAAGGCCTCTCGCTTAAGCTACAGATTTTTTTTATAAGCCTAAGAATGCGTGCGTTTGTATGTGCGTGCATATCTACAGTGTGTGCCTGTAGTTAGCAGTTTAACTTTACAGTACATGGATTTTTAATGTGTGCAGAAGTGTGTTTGTGCGCACTGAATGGTTAAGAATGCTGATGGATCTATTTTAGGCGAAAGGCTCTCTGTCAAAAGAAATTGCATTAGTATGACAACAGACATTCAAGGCTTGTTGAAAGCACAGTCGCTAGAATAAAGAATCTTTTATCAAATTCAAGCTTGCACTTTTTACAAATTGTATGCAAAGACCTTTCTTCTGCTCTTTAATTTTTCAAAACTGACAAAACACATTTTGTGTGGCAATTTCAGTCGGCTGTTTTCTCTTTGTGTCTTTTTTGACAGATGCATATTTGGGTACCTACTAACAGTGGCTGGCTTTGATTTAATGAGTGTGTCCTCAACATAGCGAAATTTTAAGAAAACACATTTATGCCACAGCGCACCTCTGACAGCGTTAGAAGCCGATTCCTTTCAGTTTTAATTGCGTCCTGATAACATAGGTAGAACGATGCTAGAAGTAATTAATCATGAAACTCTTTTGTAAGTACATTTATAACACAAGTAGACTCACGAAGACGCGCACACACAGGGCTGTGGCAAGGTGATCAATCAACCTACGGCAATGTTCCAAACACACCATCATTCCCTCCATGGCTGCCTTTATCAACAGGCTAATTTGTCTCCCTCTGCACCTCAAACATTATGAGTCCTCACACATTTAGCCCCACACCTTTCCCTTTTATCTTCCTACCCACCACTTAATACAGCAATTAGAGAGCTGTGGAGGTTGCAGCTTCCCATTAACTCATGCCAGCTCAGGGTAGTTGCCACAATCACATACTGTAACCTGTAGTCTGCTGTGACAGCTAGTGTTTCGGAAGACAAGGCAATTGCTAACTCAGCCCAGCTTCCCTCCCGCTACCTCTTCGCTGTCTCTGCTTTTCATAACATATCCCGCAGATACTCTTATTACATTATTTCTTGCATACCAGTTTCATCGATCTTCCTGCTTGCAAATCTTCCGTCTCATATGCGGGCTCGCTGGGTTGATAAAGCAATCAGCGCTACTGTAGCATTAAGTAGGTAAACATATTATCACTGCTTCTGTGCTCTCTCCTCCCCATTTCATTTCTTTAGAGTTGCCCACACCTTGTTTCTGTTTAGCTCTGCGTCTCTCGCCTTCACTCTTTCCTTGCTCTTGCTTACTTTTCTTCTTTCATGTGCTCCCCCTGCTCTTGTTCTGCCCTCATCCTCCAATCTTTCATGTCGATTTCAAAACTGGCAAGTTCACAGATGAAAAGTGGAATGGAGTCGGTTGAAGAGAGCCAATTTCCTCGTCTCTTGTGAAGATTAGCTGAGGCTCATTGGAACGTATGCTTTGTGTTAAAGAGCCTGCCAAATGACAGAACATGGTTGGGGAATTCATAATTATCTTTTTATTACTCTGCATGTATAATGGCTGCCCCCATTATAAAACTCAGGATGATGTACACAGTTACGTTGACCCAGACGGCTCTGAAACAGGTGCGTCTATTGTGCATTACAGCTGATGTCTTTTTGATAACAAAACCATGTATTTTGGTCATTTTCTTTATTTGTTCATTTGTGACGCGTGGTTGACTGTGAAACACGCTATTTTGCAAATAACATTACGGACAATCAAATGGCGTATGCCTATTAATGTTTGCACGCTACTGGAGCTTCAGAGACAAAATGAATGGAATTTTCTTTATCGAGGCAGCAAAGCTGTTTGCAGTATTTACCATATTATCTGAATTATGTGCAATTTTGAGAAACAGTGAGACCTAGTGGTGAATAAAATATGAGGGCTCATAGAAGGTAGAGCATCTGTTATAGATGTAGCCTGAAGGCATTAAGAATGATTGTGGATTACCATACAGTGCTATACCAAAAGTGTTGTCTTCATTCCTGGTTTACGTGCAGCTGATGTATTATTTAAAGGTGGTATGGAAATATGCAAATTTTTCACGACTAAAGGTTTAAAAGGTTTGAGGGATCACAGGAGAAAAAGAGGAACATTTCAAAAACCGATGCACAGTCCATGTGTCAGCAATACATTAAGAGCTTTTGCAGTCCTTGCACTTGTCACCTTTGCATTTTTTTTTTTTTACACAGTCTCAGATTAAATGCCAAGTATTTTTCTTAAAATTGGATTTGTTCCTTAACTCTCAGTTGGTCCCACTCTTGCAGACCTTGAGAATAAAATTGGAAGGATAACTCCAAGTTTGTAGTAGTGTTCCCCTGGTTTAGGGACTGTGGGTTAGAGGATGCTTTGAGTGAATTTGTACACATACCTACACATGGTCTTGTCCGTGGTGCCAAATGGTACAGATTTCAGCAGGGGCTGGGTTTATAGGTTTTTAAATGAGAGTGGGTCAGAACAAATGGGTGGTTCGGCTGTAGTATTTCTGTCATCCCACCACAAACAGAAAAACAACACGACTGCAGGCTTGTGAATAGACTCTGTTATTAACCCCATAAATCACAGGACTGCTGATGGATGCCATATATGAAACAATTCATCAGATTTTCTCGCTCTCTTTCTCATTTGCAGTCTCTCACACATACACACATGCGCACACACACACACACAAGCACGTCGGCACAGACACGCATACAAACGCGTAATCTTGAAAAGTGTTAAATGTTTTAGTTCTTTCCCAAAGTGTAACATGACACTGCTTCTTGGTCTTCAAGACTGTTTTGTTGTTCAATGTTTTCGGCACATCTACACGGGAATGGATGATTTCCCAAAAGCTGTTCACATCCTGATTGTTCTAACAACTTGTGTCAGACAAGGTATTTGCTATTTGGTGAGTAAGAAAAAATATCTCTCTGTGAATAATCCTGGTGACTCATGGATTGTGTGGGGGAAAAAATGGAGGGTAGATAAGATTATAGGTAATGAAGAGGAATGGATTGAAGCAAAGAAGATGGAAAACGGAAGGAGTTTTAAGTCCATGACCAGCAGCTTTGTGATAGTGATTTAAGAGGTCAGAGAAGAAAGATAAAGGCTTGTGCATTATTAATGCTGAAGGGATCTAACTGGATGTGACTGCAAGTTTCTGCTGGTGTTCTTGCTGTAGAAAAACGATAATTCATCAAAGTGCGTTATCACTGCCTCACGAAACGACGTGTTTGAATCTGTATTTGCTTCCACTCCTGTTTCTTTATAGTGTAAAAATAGAGCAAAAACCTTTTTTTGCTCTATGTCGTTTTCCCAGGGTGAAAGCATACATGAAATGAACTAAATGCATCAAAATGAATTTTTAAAATCGGTTGTGAGGGAATCGGGCCTCTTTCTCTGCAGCGGTGCTTGGAAAAATATTTCTTTTGGTGTTTGTGAAACTGGAGAATATTATCTACAAGTGAGGAAAGTTTGTGCAAAGCTGGCTGGTTAAATTGCAAACAGTGGTGCACCGTCAGGCCCGTGTGCATGTTGAGTTTTCCTAAAAATGTGTGTTTGAGTCTGCTGCCCCGTGTTTGTACATGCATGTTTGCGTGCGAGATTGAGTGTAAGCTTGATGTTTGCCGTCGCTCCCAGTGCAGATTGATGGCTTACGGACAGGTAATTTATGACCTCTTTGTGGCAGACGGATGCAGAAGGGTGACATGCAACTTTCCCTGCAGAAAAATAAATGCTGCTTCGGGGCCCACATCACCTTACCCTCGCTTGCTGTCATAGGGCGAGAGGCTGGGTGCACCTTGGACATGTTGCCAATTTGTTGCAGAGCGAACACAACCATTCACGCTTACATTCACACCTACGGTCAATTTAGAATCACCAGTTAACCTAACCCCAATTAACACTCCTTGGACTGTGGGAGGAAACCGGAGTAGATTCCACACAGAAAGGCCCCAGACTTGATTCGAACCCAAAACCTCCTTGCTGTGATAATAAACACAGGCTGATTTCATTAGTTCCTGAATTTGTGCCATCAGTAAAAAGTATTTAGACTCAGAACAGGGAGTGTCACCAATAGAGTTTACTTGCAAATTTGCTGGAAGGGTGTGTAATTACAGTCATGCCCTAAGTTACGCTCCACCACTGCTGCCAGACGCTCAATGGCCAGTATTCACTAACCTGGCAACTGTTTACATCCTCTGATGGACATGCTAGTTCAGAATTATTGCGTGTCTCTGATTGGTAGCTAAACTGGACAACTGCCTGACA
>VUQJ01000236.1:0-13334 GCA_015108635.1 Andinoacara biseriatus
GGGGGTGACACTAACAGGGTTCGTTGCACAGGGTGAGACTGCTGATATGGAGGAATACTTTGAGTTCAAGGAGTCTTGGGGAGAACATTCAGTGGAATCTGCCTGATCAGTGGTGCAGGCTATCATGTGCATTAGTAAGTACCTGAACTTTTTATTGGCACCTCATATTGTGTTCTTGGTTATTGTTCATCCATATGTTTTGATTCACGCAGTGTGCCTGCCTCCCTTTGTGTCGAGTCTGTGTTTCAGTGTCCCTGTTTATTCACTTCCTGTTTTATTTTCTCAGTCTCCAGTTCTCTGGATGTTGTGTTCAGTTTTTCTTCCCCTTGCCATTCTGTCCACTCGTCCTTCCCAGCTATTCCCACTTGTATTGTTACCTTGATGGTTATTTATTGTCTGCATTTTCTCCCTTGTCCTTTGTCGCGTCCTCGTCATTGGCACCCCACTCTTTCGTGGTTGTGTGTCTCACCTGCTTCATGTTTGCCTGAGGTGCTTGGTTTTTGTGGATTATGTTTTCTTTGGAGAGAGTCAAGTATTAAAGTCAAGCCAAGTTCATGCACATCGTCTGAGTCCTTCACTGGAGTCCACACTTTGCCTGCAGCACAGCTTGATAAATGACACATTGAACCTATGTACTCTTAGATAGTTAAATTTACAGTAATGTAGTCTATGAAGCTGTTTGAAGCAAAGTTGTCCCGTGAGAACATGGTGTCTTTAAAAATCCAGCTTTCTCAGCAGCTCAAAAAGGCATGAGACCTTCTTCAACAGGAAGGAAAAAGCACAACGGATACAAACAACTCAAACCTGGTCACAGTCCCTAATGACTACACACACAACACACTGAAATCATCTGCGTGCTGTGTGAAGGCTTTCCTTGACAAATAAGGCATTATAAAAGCTGAATGTTGAAGTAAATTTCTAGTGTACGAGGAGAGTTTCCACACCCATCTGCTCATACGTATATTGACGTGTGCAAGGTCAAAACTGATCTTTGATGGAAGCTAAGCCAAGGGCAGTTTGACCAGCAAGCTTGTGGGAAGCGCTAGCTGGCTACACATCAAAGATTATTTAAGAACCCATAATGCTCATATTCAAATTCCAGAAGATGATGTTTCCTCCTCTGCATGGCGAGCGTCTGCCTTCCAAACCATTGTGGAAATTACTGCTGGTCACTGCTAGTGGCATTTTAAATTATACACAGTCTCACTGTATTCTCATTGTAGTTGTCAGAGTTGTTCTACATGGCTTCAATCCTACTGTGATGATCATAGCATATGTTTAAATGTATCCTCCTTAACAGGTGGGCCAAGCTCATTGTCACACATACTGCAATTATTAACATCTATATGTTTTTAGAAAACTTTTATTCTAAATCCCAATCTTTTGATTTTCATATTCATCATCGCCCTCCAATTGAAACTATGAAACTACTGGCCATTGTTTTAGCTGGACAAAGTTGAGTGTTACTTTGACTTATAGACTTGTTTTAGTGTCCTGTTATGTCACTACCATTTACTGTCAGGCACCGTTAGTGTAACTTGATTGTCTTGCATGGAACTTTCATTACTTTCTCTATTTAAGGTCAGAAAGCCTTCTCAAACTCAGTGGCCTCATTTTTAGTTTTTGCTTGGTGAGTGCTTGAGGATATGCAGGCTCTCACAAGCAACTCTGCTCTGGAGAATCGATCTGACTTTTGACAGTTTGGGTTCAGGAAGGAATTGGCTCTTATTCTTGATCTCTTTCAAAGCCATGGCACATTCCCGACCTCCTTGATTGACAGTTTTAGTTAAATTTGATTTACACTCTGCCAGTGACATGACATGAGTACCTCATCATGCTGTATTTATTTATATTTTGAGAAATAAAGGTCACTGAATTAATTGTCAACAGCCATTTTTTGCTGTGTACAATTGGATATGATTAACAACCATTTAAAGCAGAACGTACCTGAGAACTCTTTGGGTTCTCAGCTATTTCAGCCTCTGCCTCAACCCTCGGGTTTCTCTCTATATGGAGCTGGCAGTTGAACTCCATATATGTTTTTTACAGAACTGAGCTCAGCTGTAAGCATTTAGCTGAATGCTTGTTCTTCAGGTTTCAACCAGGTATCTTTTCTGCTTCGATCACACCTTCATGTCTTCATATAGTTGACGTCTAAGCTTAATCTTAAAGATCTCAGTTTTATAAGTGGGGGCCACTTTCTTCTCTCTCACTGCTCTGAGCTTTTTGGTACAGTTTTATCTCCATGCTACGTTCATTAAAAAGAAGCTAGAACTCCTTTTCGTACATTGCAAAGACATCCATAGTCTGCTTATGTCTGATCAAGATCTCCAATTTTGAGACATGACAAAGCTTCACAAGGCAATAAATGTTTGTCTCTAGTGAAGATCTGTGGTGCTGCTATTGCCAGACTGTATTGTACAGACAGTCCTGTGGAAATCTAAACCATTACACTTTAGGGGGTGTGTTCACCAAAGTATATTTTCCAAGGCAGCTGTACTTTTTCTGTTTTTCACAGTCGGTGCGCCGCTCTTTTACAAGATGCTGAAAACGCCAGCAAGTTTTCCTCACTAAGCACTAAGCACTTTAAAAATGATTTCAGCTTGTCACCGTTATTTTTTACCCGGTCCAATCACAGCACAAAAGGGACGGGACAAGTACTACAAGATCCAGCCATCACATTCTGTTTGAACAAGTGCTGAATAACACTGAAGGCGAACGAAATGTTCTCTAAATATCTATGTCCACATATTCCATAATAGTAATATGAAAAATAACGTTTGGAGGAACATTTTATTTGCTTTTTTAGTCTACCGCTTAAGCTGCAGTCAGCTAGAATCGGATACTTGCAGACCATCACTTCCATGAATATTCTGTATCATAGCAACTGAAACATCTGGGCTGCCGAAGTGCTTTCAAGTACTCAAAGCTATTAGTCTTTATACAAGCACCTGGCAAAAAGTGCTTCGGTGTACATGTCAAACTCATACTTAATGACAGTTGTTGAAGCCTATAAAACATCATTAAGAGAACTGGAATGCAACAGCTCATGAAGTCAGACACAAGAAATACACATTTATTGGTTTTAAAAAAAACACCCAAACAATAAGATCCTAGTAGATACACACCTGCTAGTGTGTAAATCCCCCTTGTGCTGCCAAACAGTTCTGACCTGTCAGGGCATGGACACAGGATCCCGGGGTTGTCCTGAGGTCTCTGGCACTGGGATGTTGCTAGCAGATTCTTTGGGTCATGTGGGTTGCAGGATTGGATCTCAATAGATCTAGTCTTGTTTTGGCAAATTCTGAGGATGACTGTAAATGCCTTGGTTTTTTTTTTTTTTTTCCTTATGATGCCCGAGTCGAACACAGTTTCCAAGGGAAGGTTGTGCTTTGGCTGCAACAATGTTTAAGTGGGTGCTGCGAGTTCCAGTAACATCCATGCCAATAACCAATAATTGACAGCAGAACATTGCATTTTAATGAGGTGCTCAGTGTTATTTGCTTCAACTGTGGTTTTAATGGTGTGCCCGAACGGTGTATATTTATTACCTTGTATGTACAGTCAAACTCTTGCAGCTTTAATAATGTAGAAAAGGTTATTTTATCTATAAAGCTAAAGAAAAGTTTAAAACTTTGCTAATTCAGAGCTGCTGATCCTACAAATCCTTTTTCTTTTACAACAGAATGGATTTCCTGTTATGTAAAAAAATTATTTGGTTAATGGAAATGTGGTATTAGAATGATATCTCGATGTAGCTAAAGGAACTCCTGTATGTAGTCCTGTACATTTCAGATGTGCTGGGTAATGGATTCCAGGTAAGGCTTCTTTCCCACATGGATTTATGACACTTTGAAAATTGAACTTTTCACCCAGAGAGAAGTGCAGCTCAGCTCAGCTGCACCCTGACGAGCTGTCTCATCTGGCAGACAAACACAAAGTGAACTCATGGTTTGCATTAGGGGAAGTGAAGTCTGAAATGACTTAAATCTGAACACGTTTGACTTTGTGGGCTCTCGTCAGCTTCCAAGTACTCAAATCTAAACCAGTGAGAAACATCCAAGTTAAGATGTTGTATCTACTAACCGTTGAAGGACACGGCTATGGATGTTTATCTTCATGGGGGAAAAGGCTAGAATAACTAGGCTACGTGTAACCTCTGAAAAACCACTGGTATTAATGACACCGGTGGCTGTTAAGTGAACTGCACAACCTGCACAAGCTTGCATGGAACAAAACAGCGATGAGACATACACAAGAATTTCCTGCGCTATTATGTTCCACTATTGTATGTACTGTCATGTATCTTGTACAACATCTGGGAGACCAGCATATATACCATATACCTGAGTATCAGTTTAATGAGAACAAAGCAGACAAAACTCAGCAGCAGTGTCTCTTCCCAGGAATCATTAAAAAAAAAAAAATCCCTACATACTGCTGTGAGCAGTTTTATGTAGGGACTGTTTTCATTTTGCTGGCATCTACCAAGCAAATGAAGCATGCAGCTAGCTAAAATTACAGCTTAGCAAAAAGGATACGCCATTACATCCTGTCGTGATGTCACAAGCATGAGCCTCTCGTCAGGGGTGGATGCACACTTCCTTCTGTAGATGGTTGACAGCTGTGGTTCAGTACTTAAGTATTTTCATTTTATGCTGCTTTATACTTCTGCTTCTTAGGGTTTCAAAGCACTGTACTTATCTGAGCTTCTTTCCTGCATTTGGTGGAGCATTACTACAACTTCCCAGCAAACATTTTGACACTAAATAACCATCGTCAAGCGGTGTTTTTTTCTGTTCACAGTTGAACATTTCTTTTTTTTAATTTCCATTCTATTCTCTTTATCGATTAAACTAAAATGAAATAAACAAACAAAAAAAAAGAATGAGGAGGGGAAAAAACATTTCAAAAGGGACTCAAACTCACAACCTCAGGCTTTTGCATTTTCTTCATATCCTTCTGAGCCAAGTGACTTCATGTCAGGACTATAGCATTCCTCCATTCATGATGCTGACAGACAGAGGGGACGTTTGTAAGAGTCCTTATTTACAATAATCTGATCTATATATTTCACTTTGTAAAAGACAGTCGAGCACAATGTGTGAGACACTTGGAATCGATATTAAACATTCGTCTGTCCACGGTTCAGTTTTTGGCGTTGTACCACAGCCAGTTTTGATCAGGGGGATGTTATCGGACATGTGTGCTGGGTTGTTGATTACTGAAAGGCTGCCACACTGTGGATAGGCCTTTATCAAACGCACAAGATTGTGTAAAAAACAACTTCCCAAATTTTTACGTGCCATAACTCTTGGAGAAGTTAGCAGACCCACAACAGCCTTGTTACAGGCTGAAATCAATCACCACCAAATGGAAAGAGACCACCAAAAAGTTAAAAAGTGGTTCTAAAAGTTCAATTTTGAGCAATATTTTAGTTAAAAAAAAAAATCATCTCCAGCTATTTAGCAAAGAAGATGTGAAAAGGAAGATGAGGAGGAGGAAGAGCCTTGGCCTAATCATCGGGACAGCACTGTACTGGACAAACCCTCGAAGCACTGTGTGATGAGAGCACAGCTCAACACCTGACAGAGAGAGAGACAGATGATTTACTTCAGATTAAAGAACAACAGACACATTGTTCTCTCATCTTTCTGCCTCTTTTCTCTCACTCCATTTATCCCCCGAAGCGACTCATTGATGCCATTCATGCCCCTGAAATGCTATGCCGTTGTGATTTTCCTCCCCTTCTTCTCCTTTGTTTCTGTGCTTGCTTTTTTTTCTCCCCACCCCAAGCGTTCCTGGGGCACTGGAGGCTCTCCTCTTAAGTTTTTCTTTCCGCTCAGATTAAGTGTGACAGATTGGCAAAAGGAGCACATGACAGGAGTTCAGATGGCAGACAAGAATAAGATCAGACATGTGATGCGATATTAAGAGGTCACAAGAGCCGACGCACACACACACACACGCACGCGCACGCACGAAGATGAACCCTTTCTTTTTCACGCACTGATTCCAACCATATGATCCATAGCCACATTATCAAAGAGCACACCCTCCCCATACATGCTCTCGCTGAGGCCTTATCTCTGCTTTATCATGACAAAAAAAGGGGGGCGAGAAAGTGCACGAGCCGTCAGCGGCGAGGGGCTAAAATTTAAAGCGAAGGTTTGACGTTTGCTATAACAGCCATAATTTGATTAGACTTGGGTGACATTCTTTCGCACAACTCTAAACGGAGAAAGACATCTGCTACTGCCAAATGCATTAACTCCTGTGAACCCGGAGACAGGAAGAGTGAAGTACTGTTTGAATCTACTCTCTTTCCATTTGGTCAAACAACAGGCATTTTAATGCTTTCAAGACACTCATGACAGCTCCGCAGAAGATTTATAATACTTAAGAATTGCGAACACATGTAACTGAGGAGGGTTAGATAATATTACCCAGAGGAGAGAGATGGGTAACAAGAACCTTTAATAGTAAATATGCAGGGGATTTTCTGCATGCTGGGCACTGAGCTTTAGTTTATTACAGACATTAACAGTAACAGTGAAACACTGTACTTAAAAAATCTGTTTAAAAAAAGGGAGAAATGCAACGAAAGAATGAGAAAATGCAAAAGAGCAGGGTTTCTGAAAGAAAGTATGGTGGCAGTGAAGGCTGCGCAACAAAAAAAAAAGCCCCAACCGCGGGGTCCAGCAGGAAATTCAATAAAAACTCTTCAAAAGGCCCAGCCTTGACATTGAAAAATAGCAAAATTATAAAATGCAGCAGGGTAACGAAAGAGAGGAGTTATTGTATTTGGCACTGGATAGGAAAGAAAGAGCCCAGGGCCGCCACGTCAAATGAGCCGTCACCGACGGAGGGAGTTAAGCCTTGTGGTGATTAAATATAGGCCTCAAACCTGCTGGCTGCAAGGCAGGCAGACAGCAGACATGTTTGTGCACAGGCAGCAAAATGAACAGAAAACAAAGAGACAGAGACAGGAGGGGGAAACAGACTGGAAATAAGAAAGTCCAAACTGAGACTGGAAAAAACGACACAGATATTTGGAACGTATAAGTCAGGGTTAATATGCAGATAATAAAAAGGTATTTTCAGATGTGTAGACGGACAAACTCAGTCTGTGTGAAACATTTGTGGTGAGTACCGTCAGGAAATTAGTTTTTTTTTTCATTAGAAACCTGTCAGGAAGAGGTCATCATTTTTCCTGAAAACATTTCAACTTTTATCCAACTTCTTCGTGGTCAGCTGCGCTAATGTAGGAATCCACGGCTATTCCCTGGATGACTTCGTTTCCAGCAGCAATGACCGATCTGTATCTTTGGGTGAAGCCCGTGAATATTTGGAAAACAGACAATCAATATCCAGTCCTGGATTTCCCTATTCCACGTGCCTGTCATTGTTTACAGTCTGACAATGATTGCAAATACATTAACAAATGTTGAATTCCTCTTTTGCTCTCCTCATGTATGCATCCACCCAAAGCTGCTCAAACTCTGACTGCAACTTAAATGTACATAAATAGGCCGGGGTGGGTGACATCGAGACTGAATTACAGAAGCTAGTGGAACAAGCTTGATGTTGTCGAGAATGTATTTTGAGATAAAAACATGATTATTTTTCATTTCTGTAGCTGTGCCAACTTGAAACTCAGTGGTTCCACTTTCAAAGGGTGCACTGTAGTACCTGTTAACTATTGATGGGAAGGCTGGGACACCAAATTAATTATGGGTGAAGATAACTGCATCCTGTGGACTATCTCATACAGCCAAAGATCAGCCTGAGCTCCAGGCTGCTCCATTGCCATGTCACTGACTGGCCAGAGAGTGTCTTCACTTGATGAGTCATGAGATGAGCTCCTTGGGCAGAATCAAACACGCCATTTTTAAAACCTGACAGCGAGAAAAATGGCTTCACACACAAACCAACACCGTGGTCTAACGACGTTTCGGTGCTCGGTAGCAGAAGAGAAATGAGAAAGTATCAGGAGGCCTCCGAGCTAATAGCCGTGTTTGAATCACACACAAATTACGTCAAGTGACTTCTGCCAGTGTAGGTATATCGACTCGGCCCACATTGAGGTGGTCCGCAATTGTAATGGAAAACAAACAAACAGTTTGGAGTCAAATTGAGTCACACTGAGTAGGTACTAGTGGAAAAGAGGCTTAAGAGAAGTGACTCTCCAGTAGTATGTGGGCTACACAGCAGAGTGGTTGATTCCTGTCACCAGGTCACACAGTATGGTGACCAACACCATTGGTACCATGTGTTGACTTGTAGAGATGTAACTTTTTTTGTGACCTAAACACATTTTTCTTGGTTCTGTATTCTTGGTTCTGTATGCCACTGCTGCAAGTGGATCTCCATAATCACTGACAGACAGTTTGGATATGGTCCATTCAGGCACACAGCTCTGACTGTGAGCACAGAAGCCCCACCCACTGGTGGTGCATATTTTCTTCTTGTGAGGGGCAGCCAATCAGAAGAAAGATGGTTTAAAGGGAAGGAGAAGAGAGCTATTTCAGACAGGATGAACTGAGGGGTGAACCAAGGCTCAGTATAATATAAAGAAGGATTATTTTAAAATTTGAATTATGCAAAGCTTCTTTAGTGAAGCTGAAGAATAAAAATCTAGAGCTAGAAATTAGCATAATGGGTCCCCTTAATCTAGACTTTGTTCTTTGGAAAGTTGGAAAGTGTGGGGGGCTATTATTGCATTCACTTCACCTTCCTTGTGAACCTTCAATGGCAGAGAAATAATTAATCCTTAAAGAGAGGGCTAATTTTAAATAGTTTATGAGCAGCTTGATGTATTGTTATGGAGAGGAATGTCAATGCCAGATCCTGGTTATTGTGTTGTGCAAACATCACTAGAGTAACTTTCAAACATTCCTAATCTGGCCTCCTTGGCAGCAGCCGGTCACATGAGACAACGGCAGCTCCAAATTGTCACAATCGATCCCCTCTCTTCTTTCTACCTGCCTTTCTCATTGTTTCTGTCCATCTCTCTTGCTGTTTTTCTGTGGCTCACACTCGCCCTGATGAAGGGTTACCGGATACTGTGAGTCTCTAAACTCTACCTGACAGGGTGTCGCTCCAAGCAACACGGCTAATGTTACAGCACTGCTTAGGAGCCAGACAAGGGGTGGCAGTGAAAATAATGAAAGCTCACATTTGGTGTTTGAGATTACAGATGACATCTTACTTATTTTCTTTCTCCTTTTATCACTTCTCACATCTCTCAATATTAAAATGCTAGCGGGACATCTGTTGCTGGAGCTGGTCGGCGGAGTGCACACGTCACTAAAGTGCAGACTGCAAAACAGAAAGAGACAAGCATGCAGCGCCGTACATGAAACCTGCCACGACACCGGTTTGAGATCATTGCTCAAAGCTACAGTATGACAGTGGCAGTATGAGTGTTGTACTAATCTTTGAGAATGACATGGGGGACAGAAAGCAAAGAACAGGAGCGGAGAAGCCTTTTGTGCTTTGAAAGCTTCTTTCATGGTAAAGCTCTCTCATCAAAGCTCTTCAGATCTATTTCATCCTCCTTGTCTCTCTAATTCCTGCCTTGGAATTTCGATTGATAACCTTTGAAGAGCAGCTTCATGGCGAGGACAACAAGGGGGAACATCTCCCTGTCAGCACCAGCTAGATGTGAAAGGCACTAAGCTATCCAGCATTTTGGAGATTCCTGTAGTGTAATTAATTCAGAGTCTTCTTATCTAGGGGAATATAAAGACGGCTCACGCAGACAGAGACCGTCCTGGATGATGCTGTCAGCGCCTCTCTGTGGCATGTCTAGGCCAACTTGTCTCTCCGCCTGTCTGAGGGCACTGAACCATGATTGTTTGGCTGATATGAGCCAGATGATCCTCATTGTCACACCCTAAACTGAATCCTGACACGAACATAGCCTGAGGGTGAAAGACTATGGTCTGTCTCTCAACTCAAGGCAGGCTTCACATAGTGATGACAGGACAGAAAAATGTCATAAAGGAATTATCCAACACAAGCGCGCACTCAGTCTGTACTACTGTGCATTTTAAAACAATTTAAAGGGCTGTGCATCGTTTTCCTTCATTTCCATTACCTACAGAGGATGATGTAGCTCTCCAAATGGCATTTTCAGTCTGTATTTCTACTCAAACATCTTTCCAAAGACCAACTCTCTGCAGTTTTTGATGATGATGATTAAGCCTACTGAGTATGTTGGCAACTTGTCTTGCCTACTTTTTGATGGATTCATGTTTCCCTGAAGATAAATTGTGTACTAAACAAAGTATGAGACTTGACTTGACCAAGTATGAGTAAGTAATCACAATAGGGAAATATAGCACCATATTCACGTCTGTCTCATATTTTGGTGTAATACTTGAAAAACCAGTGATATTCCCATTAGCCTCAACTGGACTTTGTTACTCAGGTAATCCAACATTTACAATGTTAACCCTTTAACATCGAGCAAAACCTTGATTCTTTTTCAGCAATTCTGCAGTAGATTTGATGCTGTGCTTGGGATCATTGTCCTGTTGCGTGCACTAATTTCAGCCAAGTTTTAGCTGTCAGATAGATGGTTTCATGTCTGACTAGAGTACTTTGGTATAAAGAGGAGTTCATGGCCGACTCAGTGATTCCAAGGTATCCAAGTCCTGTCGCTGCAAAACAAGCCCAAATCACTGCCCTCCACCAACATGCTTCACAGCCAGTATGAGGTGTTTAATATGCTGCATATGGTATTTGCAAAACGCTGTGCTGTGCATCATGGCCAAACATCTCCTCTTTGGTCTGTTGCGTCCAAAGGACATTGTTCCAGAAGTCTTGTGGTTTGTTCAGATGCAGCTTTGCAAACCTATGGTGTGCTCCCGTGTTCTTTTTAGAGAGAGGAGGCTTTCTCCTGGCAACCCTTCCAGATAAGCCACACTTGTTCAGTCTTGTTCCAGTTGTGCTGCCATGAACTTTAACATTTCTCTGAGAACTGCACAGTCTGAGCTTGGGGTGAATTTGCTGGAACATCCAATCCTGGGAAGGGTGGCAGGTGTCTTGAATGTTCTTTTTGAACTTGTGAATAATCTTTTGCTCTGTAGAATAAAGGACTTCAAATTGTCTACCAATGGCCTCAAAACCCTTCCAAGTTTGATGTGCAGCAAGAATTGCTTCTCTAAGTTCATTGTTGTCTGTCCCCCTTGGCATTGTGTTAAATGCCAAAACATCTGCTTTTATAGTGCTCACACTTGCTGATGATCAGTTAATCAAGTCCATTTGATTAGCGGCACATGGCTGCTACTTACGCTCTTAACCCTTTCATTCATAGTGGTCACTACAGTGGATAGTTATTCAGAAGCTGCTTTCTTGTATATGCATTTGATTTGTTGTTAGAGTTGAATATCAGCCAATACAATGGATGCTTGTGAATCATCCCACAAGCTGGTACCTACTGGCCAGTCATGGAAAGTTGTTTTAGTTATTTTAGCTGTTATTTGAATGTAAATAACAGGATCAGGATTAGTCAATACCAGCAGTAGCAACAGTCAATCTGAGAATGTAACATCATTTTGTGTTATTAATGATTTGTCTGGTTCAAACATCAAACGCATGGTGTCCAGCTGAGTGGACATGTTTGTCACTATGAAAAATAGGTTCAAGAACAAAACTTTAATTGCAATCTAATTTAGTAAATGGTAAATGCACTGCTTATCCTAGTCACGATTATGATTTGATTTGATTTGGGCAATTCTGCACCAACTTCGGGGGGCCGTAGTTTGCCCACGCCTGATCTTTAGCCAAAGTGACCAACCCCTAATTTTGCTAAATGTAAGTTTTAAGGCTGAACTGCATAACTCTCTTCTTTCCTGTGAGGAACTGTCTAATGATATGAACACCTGTCCTATTTGACATTCACTTTTATTTTTTGTGCGCTAGTGAAGTAGCTCTTCGGGCTAAATATTACATCTGGCATTGCACGTTAACACAAAAGGATTCAAAAATTCAGGCAAACCAAAATAACGCACCAGAAGCCACATAAGAACACTGATGTGACTCACTAGTGTTTTTGGTCAGTGCTTTTATTTTCACAGTATACAGTTTTATTTGTGACTAAAATCAATAAATCACATTCTAAATTAATCAAATTCCTGCCTCTTAGGTCGCAGAGTGAGCATGAACCCTTCAGTGTTTTCAAGCATTATCTGGTAAATATTTATTATTAGTAGCATTGTAGCATCGCACTATGCAAAGCACACCTGCTTGCATGACAATTTTTGCTCAGACATGCAAAGTGTGTCTTATGGTTGGGTCACATCTCAGATCACATTCCCAACCAGTGGAAACAAACCACTCCAGAATTTGTTCCTGACCAGAATGAGACCATTCCTTGTAAGAGGCCTTTCAAAGGCTGTTTTGTTTTTGGGGTTGGAGCTGCACCAAGGGGGAAAACAAACCAAAGTCCAGTTTAACAAGGTAAGCAGGTTTGAAAATACTTCATGTTTTTTGTGTCAGTTCCACCCACCAACCCCCAACTGGTTCCTGGCAGCAAAGACATTCTCAAAGAGGTGAGAAGTGTCACATTAAATAAAGGTTTCAAAACTCAGCTGATATTCTCATTTGGGGACGCCCTGGCGTCAAAATCACACGAACCATTGATCTAGACTGAGCAGAAGAGCCATTGTTCTTCACTCTACTTCAATCAGCTTATGCTTTTCAGGGGCAGATCGCAATAAATTACAGTTAATAAAAGCTGTGTGTTGGTCGTAAATCACTCACCGCTGCGTAGGACTCTTTCACAAAGGGGTGGTTAACACAGTTTATCACAGTTCTTTCAGCTGGTCAGAGGTGGGAAGTGTCATAGTCCTGGGCCGTTGGCCCAGTGTTTTGTGTTCTTTTGGTTTCTGTTTATTTCTAATGTCCATTAGTCCTCAGTTTATTTCTAGTTCCTTGTGTTTCCATGTGTCAGGTCCACGTCTTTGTTCCCTGTCTGGCTTCCTGTTTTATTTTGATAGTCTTTTGGTCCCTGTCTGTCATGTTCAGTTTTGCTTCCCCTTGTCTCGTCTGGTTAATTATGTTCAGCCTTGCCCCCACCTGTTGCCTGTTCCCTAATTCCTCAGTGTGTATTTAAGTGCCCAGTCTGTGTTTCGCCCTTGTCGCGTCGTCTTCAGTATTTTCCTCCCGCTGTGTGCTCCTGTGCCCGACTCCTGCTTTTGTTCCTGTTCCGTCTTCCAGCAATAAAACTTATTTATGTTCACGTCCGTGCCCAGTGTCCTACATTGAGGTCCTCATTCCTGCCTGCCACACAGCCTATGCATGACAGGGAGCAAAAGCCCCTAACA
>VUQJ01000237.1:0-21231 GCA_015108635.1 Andinoacara biseriatus
CTCATTAGCATACTGAATCATTTGGCAGCAAGAGCCACTCTGCCACCCATCTGCACTGAGCTGATAAACACACACACACACACACACACGCCAGCTCTCACACACACAGATCCATGCAGTGCACACGCACACACACGACCCTGCTTTTACAAGCACACAAAGATGCGGGCTCACACACACACACACACACACACACACACGCGCCTGCAACCATCTTCCTCTCATTCCCTCTCTTTCAATCCCTGTACACTCCCAGTATCCCTCTCATTTGTGAGTCTGTGTCTTTTTGGAGAGTTGGGAACACTGGAGCAGGTACATGTTTGGCAGGCATTAACCCAGAGAGCCCCTCCGCAGAGTCCCAGCACAGCCAGAGCAGCGCGCAGCAGAGGTCTCCAAACACCTGGATGTCTCTGATGCTCTCTGGAAGCAATTATAGCTTTCAGAAATGGCTAAGTGTTGATTTTGCTGTAGCAGTGGTGGCACAACCCACTGTGAAAAGTTATGGAATACAGGGAAGCAGACTTAAAAAAGCATTTCTGCTTAAGCTACAGCTACCAAGCTATTTTTTTTTTTATTATTATTATTAATGAACAAACGCTGGTGAGCATTACTCTTCAAGAAGTGAATAACTCATGGGCGGTGGAGTCTCGATCAGTTTGGCTGTTTCACAATGTGTACAGACACAGCAGCAGACAAACGAATGCAGTGGAGGCTGTCAAAAACACTTTCACAATGGCAGGATATCCTGAAGGTCACCGAGTCACGTTAACCTCCACAGGAAGTTGTCACTTGGTGGGAGGAAGAGAGGATTCCAGCATTCATTGGAGGAGTTTCTCTGAGGAGGCTGGGTTTGGCTATACACTGAGCAGATATGGTGGGAAACAGCTGCGGGGAATGCCATGATAGGAATTAATCATTAAGGTTACGCAACTCTTAAAATATCACGTAAAATTCATCAAATAATTCAATATACTGCATTCGACCCCCAACATGTTTGAGTGAGATCAAATATACAAGACTTTTCCTCTGTGTGTTTTATTCATGTTTTTTTATATAAAATTCATCAATTTAACATTGGATATATTTATAGATACAGCTATCATACAACAAATATGTAATTACCAAACGTACAATGTCCCTTTACTGCAATTCATAAAATACCATAGTTACCAAAGGTACCAATATAGGCTACTAGGTCCTGCTGAAAAAGCAACAACAGTGAGCAATACTTAAGTGTCTTTATCAGAAAACTGCTGGTGTTCTTATGATATTAACACTGTGTGGTGGTGGTGATGGTGGTGGTGTTGTGTATGTGTGTGTGTGTGTGTGTGTGTGCGGTCCAGGTATTAGTCATGTTGCGGGGTCCTAAATCTGTTTATACAGTCAGATTATTGGCATTTCCTTTCCTTAATAGAACAAAAGGCACGTCTCCATTAAGTGTATCACTAACTTTTAAAATGAAGACAAGTTTCAAAGGAGAGTAAGGGTTTAGGTTAGAGAAGCTGTAACTATTGTTAAGGCTAGAATCAGTTTCCTGGAGGGCTGTCACGGTACACGACTGAAATCATTAGGATTGCAAAATGTTTAAATTTGAGATAACAATAATAGTACTTTCATACTAATTCATCTTTAATTCTGTTCAGCGTGCTTTTTGTCTCCTTTCCAATTGCACTGTAACTGTACATAAAGAACAGTTACACAAATGAAAATATGATCATATGCATATCAATAATAAGATATCAGTAGACAATATCAGTATGTAGTGACACAGCTCACCTCCAGAAAATCAGTGCAAGCCTTTTTTTTTTTCAATGTACTCTAAAGTAAGATGCGTGATTTTGTGTGTACATGTGTGTGTTTTAATGTGTCGTCTGTACATGTAAGTGTAAAATGTGGCAACGAAGGGATTTATTTGTGTACCTTACTAAACTACAACTGCATTACAGTTAAAACAAAACAAATCAAAACAAATCAAAACAAACAAACAAAAAAACCCCACAAACATTCATACAAAAAGGACTGCATGAGTCATGTCATGATTTCATTTGACTCATGCTTTGTACACTGCATGTCTTGTACCTCCACAGCAATTTAAAATAGATATATTCATTCCAGGCAGTGAGATTGTTTTGATCTCTGTTGACATATTTGGTGTAGGTTTCTCATCGCCAAAGTGTAACAGAAGTAAATTGTACCACATTCGATGCACTTTTACGTTCGGTTGCTTGCGTTACTCTTTTTTTCTTTTCTTTTTCTAAAGTTCATCTAATTTTTCCTCCTCCCTCACAATCCTGTCTCTTAAAAGACAATTTTAACGAACACACTATTGTACATCTTAAACCACATGACTTGAATTTGAGTCATTATTATTACATTGAGCAGTGGAACTATAATGCTATTTACAATGCATACGAATTGCATGGGTACAATTAGTGTCCAGTCAGTGTTTTTTATGGCCTCAGACTGAGGCAAACTTTCCTTTGTGTGTTTAATTTAAAATGCCAAATTTGTCAAGGATAAATCTCCTGGTTTGCTTGTTAACATTTACTTTCAGCACCGTGCAAGCAAGGTGCATCTATTCAGGCAGCATCATATTGTAATTAATAGTGTCATCAGTAGAACATTGATCCTCAGTATGAAACGTGTGTCGCTTGAATGATTATTGCCTGATTATTATTAGGTTTTGCTCTTTGTTTCTTTGCTTTTTCTTTCATATTTTGGGGTTGTTTCTTTTGTGAGAATATCCAGTCTTTGGGACTTTCAAAAACGCTGAAATCCGCAAGTCAGTCAAAGACATGAGACATGCAGAATTTACAAGTCTTTAGTTGTGTTAAATTCAACCAAACTGTTCATTGGGTCATGTATAGTGTGGAGACGAGAATGCAACCATCATCATCATCATCATTTTGGACAGCATTTTCTCACTATGTGGAGCTTGATTCTCCTTCCTACACTGATGACACAAAAATAAGACGGTCTGAGCATATCCGCTTCTTTTTTAGTTGCTCCCTTTCACTCTCGAGTGCTGTGTCCGTTGTTTGTTGGCATCAGCATCAGCATCAGCATCATCGGCGACTGGAGCTATCTAATGGGCGTCCATTGCGCCTCAGATCCCTGGTAGCTAGATGAAGTGGCGGTCCACGAGATGTTGTTAGAGTCCTAGGAGCTGGAGGTGAGTCCTGATCCTCCATAAAGCTTTCAGGACTGCCTTCAGCATCGCCATCAGGTAGGCTTCCACAGCTGGAGCCTGGCGACATTGTCTCCAGAAGATCATCCCTAGCTAAGCCCACTACTGCGTCCTGGTGCGGTCCACCTTGAGGGCCCCCCTCGTGGGCGGCAACACCAACAAGCAGCCCTGTGTCCCCATCAGTTGTGCTGCCAACATTCCTCCCACCATCCTGATCCTCAAGGAGGTTGGAGAGGAAACTGATGTACTTCATAGCGAGCCGCAGTATCTCATTTTTGCTCAGCTTCTTGTCGGGAGGGTGAGTGGGGATGAGTTTACGAAGCTCTGCAAATGCCCCATTTACATTCTGCTGCCGCCAACGTTCGCGACTGTTTGTGAAGATGCGACGTACAATCTTTGGCTGGCCAGCTAGTAGAGTAGAAAGAAGGAAAAAAAGACAGACATGGAGAAAGTAAGGAACCAAGGCACTGATACATTTGCAAAAAAAAAAAAAAAAAACAAAAAAAAAAAAAAAAAAAAAAAAAAAAAAAAAAAAAAAAAAAAAAAATATATATATATATATATAAAAATCACATTTTAATTATTACTGCAGCAAAAGTAGTACTCTCATTACAAATCATGTAGCCCTTGTCTTCTTGGCTGCAGCAGGCCAACTATTCCTTTCCCTAGGGCATAAAAAAACCTGTCCTTGCCTGTTTGCAGCTGGAGTCTTAACATGCGGAATGCTCCAACACTGAGATTCACATTCATTACTGACAGCTCGACAAAGTTTGCTGTGATTCACAGCGTAGACATGGCCCTCAGCTACACTTTAAGAGAGGCTGAGGCATGTTACACAGCAAATAAAACATGCAGGAAGGATGCTGATGTTAGGCCCGGCAGAAGCATCTGCTTGACATTTCCAGCCGATAAGTTTAGTGTAAATTGTCCCAGACTCTGACACAGTTGAAACACACAAAAGTTTGATATTTCACTCTCTAAATGCACTGATTTTAACACGTGCTCCACAAGCTTTAATTCAATATAGCATATTCATATAATATGAGGATTTTCAGCAGAGGGACATATGAAGTGATAGGAAGAGGTTTAACAGGAATATAGATGGATGGAAATTGCTTTGTTTCTTTTTCAGGTTTTGCCCTAAAATGCTTATTATGTTCTAACGGAGTCTTCCCTTTTTCTCTCCCTGCCCACCTCTTCTGCCTCTCCCTCCTCCTCACCTCTACAATGCCACAGACACGGTCAGTACGCATGCATGCTTTCATGAAAACAATATACCTTAAAGATAGATTTACCTTTTAGACTTGGTCTTGTTTCTCTTCCAAAATCTCTGAAACATCTCATCCAGGCAATCTCAACCATGGCAGAGGAGCTCAGTTAGGATTTTCTGAACTGGGTTATTTCTTACATTTTTCTCCCTTCCTGTCCATGAATATGTGAGGGTCCTATTGGCTTAAATTTGTGTCAATGAAAGCTAAAACCGCAGAGCTGAGGCACCCATGGGGCCTGGTACAAAGGATCTTTTCTGAGGACAGCAGTGAGGGGGCAGAGAGGGAGGCTTGCCCCTGACAGCTGGCTCTGGGTCAGTTTGGAGTCTCCCTCTGCTCCTTGATTTAGATTGGTTTTTTTAATCACAGCCTGGCCTGAGACCAGTTAGTCAAGACGGACGTCTTCATAGAAATTTCATAAACTTTTAAATAAAACTGAAACAGCCATGATGAAAACTTCTGCTCATAACTGAGATTGTGTTTACAGCTTTATCGTGTCCAGTGTGGTTCTGGTAACACGACACAGACCGACATGCTCATACTTCTGAGGGATTGTCGAGTCTGGTTTTGGATGTTTCATCTTGTTGTCTCTCAGCATCTATGATGTTGACCATCAATATCGCACGAACATCGCCCTCCCGCGTGTTTATATGCACGTGTCGCAGCGACAGTATGTCTGCATGCTGAGTTAGTTTATTTTTAGCCAGTCCTCCACAGATGTGATAGGCTGAATGACTGGTACTGCCAACACGTTAAATTAATGTGTGAAAGCCTGAAAAGACTGACTAAATAAATCTTACATTTTATTTATCTTCTTTTCCATTTTGGGAAGGATAAAGGTGACCACATAATGTTGTGTCATCTGTAGCTTGGCATATGAGATGCATGAAGTATAGTTTTGATCAGGAAAGGTCAGATGCCATCTTTATAATGGCTCAAAAGTTTTTTTTTGGTTTTTTTTTACTTGCCTGTCCTACAAAGTCAGCAAATACCAGATTGTCTGACTTCAGATCTGTGTTACATGTATGTGGTTTTAGACAGGAAGCTGTGGCCTGCTTTAGTGTGGGGATAGTTTGGTGCTGACATGCTTGTGAAGTAATGACTGAGCCATCTGAGCCATCTGCTCCATGTTTTTGGTCTGACTGAGTGATTTTTGTGCTGCAGGGTCCCAGAGGAGACAAAGGACCTCGAGGTGACAGGGTAAGCAGATGCAAAACTCCGCTGTCTGTGATAAACAAACCAACATGTCAAGAAAAGAATTTGATCATATATACTTATGAAGCATCTTTGGCAAAGTTTTTGTTGACGTCACCTGACCTATTAACCTTGGCAGGCCACACCCCTTTGTTTACATCTCCTATAGCCCTATTTATTTACTTTAATTAGAACAATAGCAAAATATGAGATATTTAATATATTTATAATATTGATCTGGTTTATTTTAGTGCCATTTGAATATTTTATACTGCGGCTGAGATTAAATATATCTCTTTGCTAAAGCAGCATTGCAGAGTTTTTGATTTATTTTCACATTTTTAATGCATCTTTCTATTTTTGAAGTAAGAATTTAAGAGTTAAAAACACATGAGCATTTCATTTCCTGCAGAAATGAACAGGCTACGTGCTTAAATCTCAGCAGCTCATCATTTAATAATAACCAGCATTTACTCACTCGTGTCGCCTGTGTTTTACAGGGTCCTCCCGGCCCAGATGGAAAAGATGGTAAACCTGGACTTCCTGGCCCCGCTGGCCCTCCTGGCCCCCCTGGACTTGGAGGAGTAAGTGAACTGTTTATGCCTATGAAATAAGTAGCCTGCAGCGGCCGTGTTTATAGCAAATGTGCTCCAAAAATGTCGATAAAGCAGCTCTGGAGTAAAAAAGACAAGCTGTTTGTACATATCAAATCCGGCGATCTAAAGCTTCACCCACTAACCCTCCATAAAAACATATACCTGATTTTATTTTTTTGACCTCTGGTTACCTCGCTGTCTCATTACTTAATCCTATAACCTTTGATCTTTTGGCCTTTACCCATTTTCCCTCAAAACCTTTCAAAAAGAGATACCCCATGCATGTTTACCACTCATGTGGTCATTTTATCTACATTTAATCTCATTAGTGGCCTCTTTTGTGTTTTTAAAGAACTCTTCAGGTGAATCTAAGCACATATTTACAATATTATTTTTTTAAACAGTGTTTTTGTGGGCTTTTTTTTTGTTTTGTTTTGTTTTTTATGGCTGTCGATGTGACACACTTCAACGCCCTATTACCACAGAGGGTTTTATTATATGCACTTAAGTATTAATCTGTGCTTTCCTCTGTTCAACAGAACTTTGCTGCTCAGTACGATGGTGTAAAAGCCCCTGATCCTGGTCCTGGACCCATGGTGAGGGCCCCTCTTTTTACCACAACACAACAACACGGTCCAGCAATCATGGACCACTGTATATAACATCACAACACACTTTTCCATGCAAGCATAGCCCATGAAAACCGATATGTCTACATGTGCTTTTGCACGCTTTCCTGTATTTGAATAACTGTAGTGCATGGAAAATTTACATTTTGATTTTAATTGCAACAAAATAGCTTATAAATAAAGTAATCTAACTGAGAGCTGATGATGTTTTCAGGGTTTGATGGGACCAAGAGGCCCTCCCGGACCTCCTGGACCCTCTGTAAGTATAATCGTGTGGTAAAATGAACCCTATATAATCATCTTTTAAAACCCTCATGACTAAATGCTGTGCCTGCTCTCATTCAATAGGGACCTCAGGGACACACAGGACATGCTGGTGAGCCTGGCGAGCCTGGACAGACTGTAAGATCATCCTCCTAAACATTCACAATTCTTCCAGTGCCAACTTCATGGTTCATCTGTGAGATATTAATGCTCTGGTTTTCTTTCCCAGGGCTCTGTTGGTCCCCGTGGCCCTCCCGGACCTCCTGGCAAAGCTGGAGAGGATGTACGTACACATTAGTGTTACTACATGATTTTCAAGGGTTGCTTCTGTTTACTCATTTTAAGCATTTTTGTCATCGCTTTCTTGGGAATATTTTGAGTTGCTGCTAGAGGTTTTTTGTGGCTGAAAGTCTGTTTTGTTGATTCACAGGGTAACAATGGCAGACCTGGCAAGCCCGGAGACAGAGGTGCCCCCGGCCCTCAGGTAAGAGATTTGCACAAAGAGAATGAGAAAAACAGATGCTAAATATATACTAGCAAGAGATGAATTTGCAGATGCTGAGTATTTAATATGTCCTTTATGTTTTTGCAGGGTGCTCGTGGATTCCCCGGAACCCCTGGACTTCCAGGAATGAAGGGACACAGAGTGAGTGGTGACTTTTTTTCCCGCTGCTTCAACTTTACTCACTCCTTTCTGAACACCTGAGACCCACTGGCTTAAAAAAGAGCTCTAAAGAACACAGTGGAGGAGGAGACACACCTGCGTGGTTTAGAAATTGGACTTTAAAAAACATCATGCTCCATAATTAGCCCCACAGGGAGTGATAATGGCCTTGACCTTCTTCTGAATTCCAAATGGCTTCCATTGGAGTTGTTAGCCCTTGAAGATGACTGGAGACAGATGTGAAGCTTCCTATAACCCACCTTTGATTTTATAAAAGCTTTTTTAAAGAGGTTTTTAATGTCTACTGTAATATAACCCAGGCTGTCCTTGTTCTGTGTATCTCTGGAGCAGTATACTACAAGTTTTCTTTCACACCTGTTGACCTAAATGTTGCATCTTCATCGAGCTCTGCCTTCATCACAGTGCTTCTGTGTTTCAGGGTTACACCGGTCTGGATGGACGCAAGGGAGAGCCCGGTTCTGCTGGAGCCAAGGTAAGGCAACACCTGGCCTCCACATGAATGTATCAATAAATGTTTCCACTGAAGACTTTGATTCACATTGGTTCACATTAGGATCAGTCAGTTTTTAATTCATTCATTCATTCATTTAAAAAAAAAAAAGGTTAAACAGTTACGGATGCATTAGAAATTTTTCTAAATGCATTTAGTGTGTTCTACAAGTTTCTCTATTTTCCCTGTTAATGAAAAATTTTCCTGCCTCTCCCATAGGGTGAGCCTGGTGCACATGGAGCTGCTGGAAGCCCTGGACTGGCTGTAAGTTAAGCTCAAGATTCACCTTTCAAATCTTAGGAAGGGCATCCGACTTGGATTCCTGTGACTGTTTGCATCAGTCAGCAGGAGGCTCGGCCAGTGTCAAATGATGGGAATGCTGTTGTGCTATAAAAGCCTATACAGGTGATAATTGTAGTTGACTGTCTTGCCTTCAGGGAGCTCGTGGCCTGCCTGGTGAGAGAGGCCGTCCCGGCCCTGCTGGCCCTGCTGGTGCTCGTGGTGCTGATGGCAATGTTGGCCCCGCTGGCCCTGCTGTGAGTAAAACCCCTTTATCAGTGTTAAATTCAGGTTATTTTACTACATGAATGAAGAGTGTAATGTGCCATCCTGTGTCTACATTGCAATCTAACAGCACCCATATCAGACAAACTTCATGGTTAAACTCCAGACTTTTGACTGTGATGCGAATTTGCTCTTCCTTTATTCAGGGACCCCTTGGTTCTGCTGGTTCCCCAGGATTTCCCGGTGGCCCCGGCCCCAAGGTGAGTGCGATGTCACTTCCTGTTGTTATATGTTTAGGTTTAGGTTTCACTGGCCCACAGTATAAGCTCCCGCCCAACAGCATTTTCTTATATAGTATCCCCAAGGGAATCAACAGCTAAGATAACCCCTGAATTTTTGATGTTTTTAATTTAAACGCCCATTTTAATTTTTAATAATGCAAACCAAACCAATAATTAATTTCCTAATGCTGCTCTCACTGTAATACCAACATTCACTAGGTAAAGGTGGTACATTGTTTGATTGTGGGTGTATTGACAGGGAGAGAACGGACCTGCTGGAGCTACTGGCCCATCTGGACCACAGGGATCTAGAGGAGAGCCCGGACCCAATGGTGCTGTTGGCCCCGTTGGTCCCGCTGTAAGTATAAAAGGATCATGAAGCTGACTTTCCTGTCATGTGTAACCAGGCTGGGGACTGTTATTAGTCCTTAAGTTGACTTTGAGTCCTGTATTTACTCTTGAATTTAGGGAAGATTGTTGCCATGTTGCAGACATAATCAGTTTAAAAATTGTTTCCTTTAAATACTAATGTTATGAATGATGTGGAGCAAATGATTTGTATACCTTCAAAATGTTCTTTTTCTTATCATAGTGTAGCATAGATTTCTTTTTGCCCACTTATATATTGTCTCAAAAGTCATATGCAGTATTTTTCTTTGCGATGCACAATTATGCTTAATATTTTATACTTTTATGACAAAACCCTTTGTTTTCCTGCACTTTCTCTCCAGGGTAACCCTGGTGCTAACGGCCTGAATGGAGCTAAGGGAGCTGCTGTAAGTATTTGAGTTGTACCAACTTGGGCTTTTCATCACTTAAATACGCTAACAGAAGCATGCAGTTTTTGATTTGGACTTAAACATTATTTGATATAATGAGATTTTATGCTGACCTGTCAACCATACCTATTGTTCAGGGCGCCGCTGGTGTGGCTGGAGCTCCTGGCTTCCCTGGACCAAGAGGAGGACCCGGACCACAGGGACCTCAGGGTGCCGCTGGACCCAGAGGCCTTGCTGTGAGTAAACAAGAAATAAGAAAATATCCTCAAAATATACCTAATCATTTGTAAGCATTCATGCACAGACACTCTGATACAGTGAGACTAATTGTTTTCAAGATTATTGCTCTTTTAATTAACTGCATCTGCTTATCTGTGTCTATTTTAGGGAGACCCTGGAGTTCAGGGTGTTAAGGGAGATACTGGTCCCAAAGGAGAGCCTGTAAGTTTATTTCCTTATCATTTTTGTTAATTTAGAATTTCACCAAAATAAATTTGTAAAACTTTCCATGCACATTTGATGACTGTTTCCCTTTGTTGCCTCCCACAGGGTAACTCTGGCCCTCAGGGAGCCCCTGGATCTAATGGTGAGGAGGGCAAGAGAGGACCCACTGGTGAGCTCGGTGCTACTGGACTTTCTGGTGCCCGTGGAGCCAGAGTGAGTGCAGGAACACCATCTCTAATGGCCATGTTTCACACATAAACGTTCTACATCCGGAGACATGTTATGGGATCAGCTAATAATGGCCGTGTGTCTCCTTTAGGGTGCTCCTGGCAGCCGTGGTATGCCTGGTGCTGAGGGAAGACCTGGCCCCATTGTAAGTACTCAATAAGCAAATCTCTTAAAATACAGGCAACATTTAGTCATGTAGTGAAATTTTCTTCCCATAATTTGTCTCTTCTACTGTTTTTATAGGGTATGCCTGGTGCTCGTGGTGCTACTGGTGCTGGTGGACCTCGTGGACCCCCTGGAGATGCTGGCCGTGCTGGTGAGCCTGGCCCAGCTGGTCTCAGGGTGAGCCTTTTGCTAAGTCCTGTTTTTGAATGATTGCAAGTAGAATTGCATGTTAGGCAATTGTAGTTTAAAAATATGGAGCTGGAGGAGGGGAAGGGATAAGGTTTATGGAGAAAAATCTGAATTTCTGAAATCTACCTCCCACCCCCACCCCAAAAACGATATTGCCGAGAATATAGTTACAAAATTCCAAGATTAAAAAGCACACGCATACCCTCATAATGCTATAGACTCCGTGTATTATGCCTGCCTGCAGTTGATGACCTAATCAAGGCTGTAGGTTACCTCAGAATAATGTGATACATACAGAGACATTGCTGTCAATTGGGTCTATTCAGAAGAAATAACATAATGATTTGGATCAAGTGATAGCTGATGTAAGGATATTGATGGTTCCATATTTTCCATATTTTTGCACTTCCTCACAGATGTGTCCATGAGGCATTCAGTTCACAGGGAATAGCTGAGTTTATCTGTATAATACTGCAAAGTCTTAACTGTAAATTGTCTTGAGATAAGTTTTGTTGCCAAATACATAAAATGACATTGAATGGAAAATGAATGACAGTGTTTATTTTCCACAGGGTCTCCCAGGAAGCCCTGGAAGCTCCGGACCCCCAGGAAAGGAGGGACCTGCTGTAAGTAAACCTGAATTTAATTTGAATTATTGCTCTTTCTGCATGTATCTCCATGTAATCTCCTTCTGGTCCCATTCTGTAATGTCTATGACCGTGTTTCCTCATACAAATCTGCAATCATTGTTTCTCACTCCAGGGTGCTGCTGGACAAGATGGCCGCTCCGGACCTCCTGGCCCAACTGGACCTAGAGGCGCACCCGGAACCATTGGTTTCCCTGGACCCAAAGGACCTTCTGTAAGCCATAAAACAAGCACTCAGAATTAAATGCTTCTTTGTTTTTCAACTTGATCACAATCTGTACTGAAACTGTGTTTTATTTCAGGGTGAGGCTGGCAAGCCTGGAGAGAGAGGAGCCACTGGCCCCACTGGACTGAGAGTAAGTCAAAAATATTATATAAAACTTGAATTTTATTTGGTATGAGCTTCAGTTGTTAAATTGCATCACTCTCTTATCTTTGTGTCTAGGGAGCCCCTGGACCTGATGGTAACAATGGAGCCACTGGCGCTGTTGGACCTGCTGTGAGTGTTCTTCTGGGCAGCACATGACTAGATCTTAAAGAATAACAGCCGCTGCAACATTTTTGACACTGATAACTTTTCCCTCTGTCTCGTTACAGGGCGGACCTGGTGAGAAGGGAGAGCAGGGACCTGCTGGTGCTGCTGGCTTCCAGGTTTGGATCCATAATTTTCCCTATAAATAAAAAAGAAGGCATCACTTCACTGCTCCTTTGGCTGCTGTTGTGACATCATATTGCAACAGGTGGCAATATGACGTCACGTTATAGACCTATAACATTATAGGTCTGTAACGTGATGCATCAATCTTATTGCAAAAAGTAACAAAGCTAAGAATTTCTAAAAGAAAATTTAAAAAAATCAAAAAGCCTCAACACTGCAGGATTAGCTTCTTCACTGCCTTCCTGTTGATGCGATTGGAGCTGATGTAGCGACTTGATATTTTCAGGGTCTGCCTGGACCCGCTGGACCCGCTGGAGAGCCTGGCAAGGCTGGAGACAGAGTAAGTAACACACACACTTAGTTTGATAACTGTCAAACTATAATAAATGCAGCATTTATTTATAATGAAGTCCATTTCTAACCAAATGTCTATGCCTCTATAGGGTATCCCAGGAGAGCCAGGACCTGCTGGAGCTGCTGGTGGCAAGGTGAGATCACCTGTCCACGACACTGTTTTCCTAAACAAATGCAGCAATACAGGATTTTTTACACAGTAGCAGACCCTTTCAAAAGTGGATATATTTCCAGGTCTATGTGCATCAAATTAATCAAGACCCTTTCATTTGTTGTAGGCTTTTCAGGTTTAGTTAGATACACACTTTTACATCTGTTACTAAAAAACACACTCAGAGTCAAAGACAGATTTCTTTATTTTTCAAATACGCTGAACAATAAATACATTTAAAAAAACATACATGTGTGTGTTCCTTCAGGGAGAGCGTGGTAACCCTGGTGTTGCTGGTGCTGCTGGACCTCAGGGACCAATTGGCGCTCGTGGACCTGCTGGAGCCCCTGGACCTGATGGTGGCAAGGTACAGTTAGACAGTTCTATAACCTAGAGAAAAGATATAACTTCTGGACCAGTGTTGGACCCCTATTATTATGATTTGCATTTGTACAACTTAAAGCATTATCAGCTACAAGGTAAAACCTCCACTAGATCTAAGGGCTGAGGATGAACCTTCAGGCCTAAAAGTTTGAATTTGGGCAATATCTGACAGTTCATGGAAATTCTCTGCGCAGGATACAAATATCCAGGGATCAGTTTTTAGCATTCACTTCCAGAGCAATTTACAGCACTGCATAATGATGAAAATCCCACTCTTTATGCAGCGATAGCTCTGAGAAACTATAAAAAAATTTTTAAAAACGGTTAAGAAAATAATAAAAGCTGTACATAGTTGGGGAAAAAATAATGTTTGTTTTGTGCAAATGTGAACCCACGTTTGATCTCTTTGTTTCCAGGGAGAGCCTGGTCCTGCTGGAGCTGCTGGTGGTCCTGGACATCAGGGAGCTGGTGGCATGCCTGGAGAGCGTGGAGTGGCTGGTGGTCCTGGACCCAAGGGAGAAAAGGTAAGTTCCAGAAAACAACCAGCAGCAAATAAAGTGGGTGTTTGCGAGTGAGGAAGTATTATATCTTTGCTGTTGTGTGTCTTACACCCTGTTCCTCTCTCCTACAGGGAGAGCCTGGACACAAAGGCCCTGATGGCAACCCTGGCAGAGATGGTTCCCGTGTACGTTGAACTTTCCTGTTATTATTAATATAATTGATGTAAAAACTGAACTCGTTCACTGCATTATTTTGAGTGTGTCAGTCATAGTCCTGATCTCAGTGTGTGCTTCTCTCTCAATCTAGGGTCTGCCTGGACCTGCTGGACCTCCAGGACCCACTGGAGCCAACGGTGATAAGGTAAGTTGATGTAATGTTTACCATAAAACAAAATAATTCAAAGAAACCACCAAACATGATATTTTTAGATTTGATCTCTAATATGGTTTTTAGTTATTTATTTATATTTTTATGCAATCTAAAAAATGCCCACCAAAATTATTCAAGATAGCGAACCAACTCCAGTACCACTGACCTACAATAGAAAGCCATTTGCAGACTTTCTCACCACTGTCAGAATTTTATTGCTGAGTAACTTTATGTGAGACATCCCTCCCCTCTCTAACAGAAAAATTAAATGACCCCCCCAACACTCATATCTGAAGGTAGAACCTCAATACTGCCATCTAATGGCTATTATATAAAATAACAGCAAGGAGTTACCTGCAGCTTAATGTAAGAAGACAGTGTTAACCTAAAAATAAATATAGAAAACAAGTAATAATATTTAATATTAATATTAGTATTTTGAGGTTTCATTAATTCAAAATATACTAATTTGGAAGTTGTTGTTTTTTTTCCATTTTTCTTCAGTGTTTGCATATGACACAACTAACAGACAATAAAGTGCAATAACAAAATTCTTTAGGAAAGAAATGCTCACTATTTGTAGCATTCATATAAATTATTACATATTACGCTATATTGGCTTTCAAATTAAAGTGAGTGACTAATCAGTGGATGCATGGAACAATTTTCTATTCTCTCCTCCAGGGTGAGGCCGGTTCCTTCGGACCTAGTGGCCCAGCTGGAGCTCGTGGATCCTCTGTAAGTAGCCGTTGATTACTCATTGTTCCATTCTATTAAATTTCTATTTTAAATATCTGATAAACACTCTGGCAAAATACAAGCTTCTATCTTTCAGTAGAAACAGTCTTTTTGACCCACTGCCTGTTGCACACAGGGCGAGCGTGGAGAGGTTGGACCTGCTGGAGCTCCTGGATTTGCTGGCCCTCCTGTAAGCCCACAGCTTAAAATTCAATCGCCCATTCCCTTCATCATGTTCAATAGATAAAGATGAGCAAGTATTTACATATCACAAACATACTTGCTACAGGGTGCTGATGGTCAAGCTGGAGCAAGAGGAGAGCGTGGACCTGCAGGAGTAAAGGGAGAAGTTGGCCCCGCTGGCCCTGCTGGACCCGCTGGACAGTCTGGACCTGCTGTTAGTACCATTAATATTGAAGACACACACACACATACACGCACACACACACACACCTGGCAAAGCTAATCAGACCAAGAGAGGTCTAACATGATATCATTGATATAGTCGTAGCAGGCTCTGTAGAGTGAGAGCGTACACTTTGGGAGGATTTCAAATGTTATTAGAATTGCATTAGCATTTATACAAAATACTGCTTATATGTATTGATAGGTGAGTGTTCTAGATATGAAATAGAGTTTGATTTCTTCTTCTGGTATCTAGGGTCCTTCTGGCCCTGCTGGACCTACTGGTGCTCGTGGAGACACTGGACCTGCTGTGAGTATCTAAACAAACTTTAGTCACTGTTGCATCACCTTTACCTGCCACACACACAAACACTTTCTCATGAATGCGTGCACTCATTACCTCTATGGGCTTAAGAGCAACCATGGCATGTAGTGAAATAGGAGGTTCAATCAAAACTCTTAAGAACATCAATAGGAGACCAGATAAAAACATGAGATTAGAACTAATAGGTCATATATTCATTTATTTATCTACCATAAGCACAAATAAGACAATTGCAATATGCACATCTGATTTGGCATTGTGTAAATGTCTGCACTTAACTGCACAATATCACAGTTTAAGTATGTAAGCTCTTGTTCTGTTCATTTTTTCAGTGTTTCCTCTAAATGGCTCAAATGTATCTTAATGGCAGCAGCAGTTTTATTTATTCAATGCATTTTACTACACGTAAACTCAATGTGCTTAACATAAAAGATAAAAACAGAAAAACCCATGTAGGTCTGCAATGCCTTAAGGCAATAAAAACAACAAAACAAACTTTGCAAACAAATACAACACAAGTTAGCACACAGACACAAGCACACACACTTATTAGGTGTAAGCCTGTGAGAATAAAAAGGTTTTGAGTCTGTTTTTGTATGTAAACAGCTCTAACTGACCTCAGGTCAGCAGGCAGCTTGTTCCAAAGAGCAGCGCCACAGTAACTGAAAGCACCTGCATCACTTTTAGATCTAATAATTTTGCGAACAGTAAAAAGATCTGCACCTGATGACCTGAGAGGTCTGACTGGGTTGTAGAGACAGAGCAAGCCAAAGATCTACTGGTTCCAAACCCCTGAGAGCTTTATCCGCTAATAGAAGGATGTTAAAGTAAATTCTGTAACAAACTGGAAGCTGATGACTTGACTTCAGTCCTAGTAATATGTTCAAATTTCCATGTACGTGTAAGGACTCTGGCTGCTGCATTCTGAATGGGTTGAAGGCATCAAACTGATTATTTTGATAGTCCTTTGATAGTAACAGTATTACTGTAGTCTAAATTGTTTGATATGAATGCATAGACCAGTTTCTCAGAGTCAGTTTCTATATTTTTTTAACTGGTAGAAAGCTGTTCAAAACTGAGATCACTGTTCAAAATAAAGCCAAGGTTCCTGAATTACTCACTGTATTTCAGAGAAAGGGATTATAAATATGAACAAATATTTCTGTCTTGTTTTGCTTCAGTTTTGAAAGATTATTAGACATCCAGCAGTTAATGTCATCAGTGCACCTTATTAATCTGTGAACAGAGGTTAGATTAGATCAGCTGTGCATCATCTGCATAAGAATGGTAGTCTGATTTTTTGAGATAGTACGAAGTGGGAGTAATGAAAGGTTAAAGAGTAATGGACCAAGAACTGACCCCTGAGGAACCCCTGATTTAGTTTTTATTTGTGCGGCTCTAAAACTACTAATTGAAACATGTATCATGTGTATTTTTTATCTTAACACTCAACCCACTTACACACACACATGCACACACACACCAAACATTATGGATGACCTCTGTCTAACCACTGTATGTTTCTGGTCAGGGTCTGACTGGTTTCCCTGGTGCTGCTGGCAGAGTTGGCGCTGCTGGTCCTGCTGTGAGTATTAATATATTTACTAATAAACTAATATTTATTAATAAACTCAAACACATAAACTGACCTGACATGACCCTTCTCTCCTTCTCTTCCCCTCTCAGGGTATTGTTGGACCCCCTGGCCCCGCTGGTTCCGCTGGTAAGGATGGACCTCGTGGTCTCCGTGGTGATCCTGGTCCTGCTGGTCCTTCTGGAGAGCAGGGAATGGTTGGACCATCTGGTCTTGCTGGAGAGAAGGGACCCTCTGGAGAGTCTGGTCCTCCTGTAAGTCACAGCTCTCGTGAAATTGTGGTCCACTGAAGTTTTGAGGACACTTTAGTGGCATCCACAAAAAGTTTGTGAGGCTCATACCTCTCATAAGCTCATATACACCTTTAGATCTCCATCCTCACTGCTTTAATGTCTGTCTGATGGTGTATTTTAGGGTCCTCCTGGTCCTCCTGGATCTTCTGGTCCTCTTGGACTTCAGGGTTTCGTTGGTCTCCCTGGTGCTAGAGGAGACCGTGGTGCACCTGGTGGTTCTGGTGCTGTGGTAAGTAGAAACTAGCTCTGATTGTACCAAAAAACAAACAAACACCGTTTTGATGAACCACTAAAAATGTGTTGTCGTTCAAACCTATTGTTTCAGTGTGACAAAACTGCCTTAAGGCTGTATTGGCAATTGGTCAGCTCAAACAGTGCTAGTCCAGATTGCTAATGGGATGAGCTCCCAGAGAGTGTAAACATGCATGCATGTTGGTACATTACTTGGATTTGACTCAGCTGGTCCACAATATTCTGAAGCTTTTGACTATATTTGACCCACTAATTTTCTCTGCATCATATTCCAGGGAGAGCCTGGTAGACTTGGACCTCCTGGTCCCGCTGGAGCCCGTGGACCCCCTGGCAACACTGGCCTGCCTGGTATGACCGGACCCCAGGGAGAGGCTGGACGTGAGGTAAGGACTTGTGACCCCTACTAATTACCTATGAATTGTTTTGAGACTAAAATATACTGTTCACTCAAGTTGTAGCTGTGACTTCATTCAATAATAGCCTGACAAGGTTATAATAGGAACTTTCATGTAAACTTCTGTATCCTTTACCATCCACAGGGTAGCCCTGGTAACGATGGACCTCCTGGTCGTCCTGGTGCTCCTGGCCTGAAGGTAATTCCTTGTCATATACCGTAAACAATTTTCATGTACAGAATACATATGTATACTGTGTTTTGACCTACGTCCACCCTGATTCATCATGCTTAGGGTGATCGTGGTGAGCCTGGATCCCCTGGTGCCATGGGACTTGCTGGTGCCCCTGGACCTGCTGGACCTACCGGAGCGTCTGGCAGACCTGGAAACCGTGGAGAGGCTGTAAATATGCTAATCATTATATTCCCAATATAAGTAGCATATTTTGCAGGGTACTTTTATCTACAATCATCTGTTTGTTTCACTCAATCTTTCATTCTTGTTTTTCTTTTTTCTTTATTTTTTTCTGTGGGGGTTTGTCCCTAGGGCCCATCAGGTCCATCTGGAGCTGTTGGCCCTGCTGGAGCTAGAGGTGCCCCTGTAAGTATAATAAACTAGTAAAGTAAATGAAATGACACAAATAACACACCACATAAACTTCCCACTGTGTATGATACATAGCCTATGACTATGTGTGTGTCTGTGTTAAATATAGGGACCTGCTGGACCTCGTGGTGAGAAGGGAGGCGCTGGAGAGAAGGGAGAGAGAGGCATGAAGGGTCTGCGTGGACATCCTGGTCTTCAGGGAATGTCTGGACCTTCTGTGAGTGGCTGTACATCAACATGATGCACAAGCGCTGTATGAGTGTACAGCTACATTATGCTGATACACCATGCACCCATACAGGAGCAGGATGATTTAAACGTAGAGAGAAAAACTTGCTGTCACTAAAATTTTACTGAATGATGTGTTTACTCTTACCACAAGGGAACTTCCGGTGACACTGGAGCTGCTGGAGCTAATGGACCATCTGGACCAAGAGTACGTAGAATCCTAGTAGTTTACACAGTATAGGAGTGTTTTCCTTTCTACATGTATCTATAAAAGTTCAACTGTGTTCATCATTAGTGAGAAATAAGCAGGTAGAATGTTTCACTGTAACAGGATGAAGCAGGTTCACACTCACATAAAACACAATCTATATTTGACCTGTAACACTGAAGCACCAAGCAAAAGGCACATTGTAATTTCTAACAGCATACAATCCAAATTTATTGTTTAACATTTAACTGTAATGTGATTTCTTTAGGGACCTGCTGGACCCCATGGACCCGCTGGTAAGGATGGTAGACCTGGTGCTCATGGTACCATGGGTGCTCCTGGTCCTCGTGGACCCAACGGATACACCGGACCAGTGGTAAGCTTGACATTACTTCAAGAACTTTGTCACCTTTGTAAATAGACTGGACAGTTTAGTGCTATTTAGCAACTGTTATTCACACAGCACTATATTGTCTTATCCATGTTAGGGTCCTCCTGGACCTCCCGGTCTGCCCGGACCTGCCGGCCCTGCTGGTGGTGGATACGACGTTTCCGGATATGATGAGTACAGAGCTGATCAGCCTGCTCTGAGAGCCAAGGACTACGAGGTTGATGCCACCATCAAGTCTCTCAACACTCAGATTGATAACCTGCTCACCCCCGAGGGATCCAGGAAGAACCCCGCCCGCACATGCCGTGACATCAAGCTCAGCCATCCCGACTGGAGCAGCGGTAAGCTCGACTACAGCGCCTTAAAATAATAGGTTTAGATGCATTTTCAGAGGCCATGTGTTTAACTGATTTAGACAAAAATAATCTACTCCCATTAATCCGACTCTCTGCTTTTCCTGACCTGAAGGATTCTACTGGATTGACCCCAACCAGGGCTGCACCAACGATGCCATCAAGGTCTTCTGCGACTTCACCACCCGCGAGACCTGCATCTATGCCCACCCTGAGAGCATTGCCCACAAGAACTGGTACAGAAGCACCGAGGCCAAGAAGCACGTCTGGTTCGGCGAGACCATCAACGGTGGTACTGAGGTGAGAGAGGAGGCAACTTACTTCATGCAAAATTAAAACAAGGTTGACAACATGAATCGCTTTTTAGAAAAAGCTGACTGTTTCTTTCCTTCTTTCAGTTTACCTACAACGATGAGACCCTCAGCCCCCAGAGCATGGCCACCCAGCTGGCCTTCATGCGCCTGCTGTCCAACCAGGCCAGCCAGAACATCACCTACCACTGCAAGAACAGCGTTGCTTACATGGATAGTGAGAGCGGCAGCCTGAAGAAGGCTGTGGTACTCCAGGGCTCCAACGATGTGGAGCTGAGAGCTGAGGGCAACAGCCGCTTCACCTTCTCCGTGCTAGAGGACGGCTGCACTGTGAGTAGCATTGCTGTTATGTTTCATTCTTGCGTGCAATCTGCTTTGTGATTTGTGTTGTTAAACCCCACTGCACTGTTCAACGTCTCCTTTTCTTCCTTTACTCTTGCAGACACACACTGGTGAGTGGAGCAAGACAGTGATTGAGTACAGAACAAATAAACCATCTCGCCTCCCCATCCTCGACATTGCACCTTTGGACATTGGTGGAGCTGATCAGGAGTTTGGTTTGGACATTGGCCCAGTCTGTTTCAAATAAATAGACTCATGATAAATTAACACCGAAAAAGAGAGGAAGAACGAAAAAAAACAAAATCTCTGCCCTTCTATCTGTGTTCGTTTTTTTTATACTGAATGCTGATTTCTCTCTGCGCATCCACTTGCTTACGATGGGCAACTATCGGAGAGGACTGAACAGACTGATCGGAGCGTTGGTGCAATGCAAATTAATACAGCAACCCAAAGGGACGCGGGAATACACCTTGTTGTGGGACATCATGTCATCCTTTTGTAAAAAATAAAAGAAGTGTAATAAAAACGCTGAAAGTATGCATCACTTTGTGGTCTTTGTATATCTTCCAAAGAGGAGGTTTAAAACCACAATTTCCATGAAAAAAAGGTTTAAACTACCTCATGCCTGTACCTAAAGAAAATACTATAACAAAAACCTGGGTCCACAACCGAGATGTTATGACTTCTAATGCTTCAAGCTTTGTCCCATATCCGAAGGTGCTCAGTTACTTGAAGCAGAGATCTATGGTGCTAATATGCAGCTGTGGAGAAAAACCACTTTTTTACTGTATTATTTTGTATTGACCTTTGAGGAGTCTTGCAT